>BQNB010208133.1:0-10428 GCA_026074375.1 Tanacetum coccineum
TAATATGATAATGCTGGGCAATTATGCCGCCAAAGGGAAATTAATAGTTTCAATAGGGGTGACTTGGCATTCTAATGTATGATCAGCTTTAGGAAGTTTGTCGCCTACTTTGACCCCTTTTTACCAATAAAGATTATTACGCGTAAAGCCTACAACACTATAATGGTAAAAGGATTAGAAAGTATAGGGAAGAACTTAGTTACCGTTGTTAGGGATGTCTATGTGTTCGTAGGGAGCTTTACTTACATCATGGATTTTGTGGTATTAGAAGACATAAGAAATTTCATCATAAGAAATATGGCTGAAGTTGTGATGGGTAAACCCTTTAGAAAAATCACTAAACTTGAATATGATTATGCTAAGGGATTAATGTCTTTCACTAGAATCTTTAATAACTACACATTCTAAATTTCCCGCACTATACCGAGATTTAAAAGTTAGGGGCACGTATCGTGGAGTAAGATCCCACCCATCCTTGTGCTAAGTCAAAGAGATCTAAGTAAGGGATTTAGGAATGCTTACGAGAAGAACAAATTTATGTACAAGAATTGTTTGAACCTAGGTCCCGAATACCAAGTGGATGAAAGTATGAAAGAATGGCTCATCTGTGGGCATGTGAGCCTACACGAAGTTACGTAAGGACGTGTAAATTCGAATCTAGCTACACAAATCATAAATAAAGAAAATCATGCTTTGTTTTATGAGTCTTGTAAAATAAGTGTAGGGGAATATATCTGGTTTATAAGAACCAATTCAAATATTTAAAATAAATATTTTAGATTAATTTGCGTCAGTTTTGAGTCATATGATTGTAATGATTAATCTCGGGATTTATGCAGTATTTTACACAGGATATAACTAATAAAATTGCGTGCATGAAATTTTTCAAGAAAAACGATGAAGAAATCTTCATAGTGGCTATGGCATTAGGATTTATCCTAACGGCGTCACGCCCCCAGCCACGTGAAAATTCGACATTCTTCTATTATTTTTGAAAAATAAAATGTGCAATATCTAAAATTTGTAATTTTCTTGTAAACCTGCAGAAACCTATGATTATATCATTACTTTCATCCTATCTTTACTACTTTCATAGAGTCAACCTTAAAGTTTCGTTGTATATATCATTATCTCGCCAATTTTACGTTTGGTGTAGTTATCTTTTTCTTTGATTTATATGTTATATTTGATAAGAAGAAGCTTGGAAGTTCTTAAGAAGTTTCATTAGACGATTCTTGGAGGACGATTTAACCAGTTATCGCATGTTTCTTCTCCATTATTGAGCAAACCAGGGGAGTACTAGTTTCTTTTACTTATTTTCTTTTCCCTTTATTCGTTTCTACGGGTATTTTTAAGAACATTGAGGACAATGTTCAACTTCACTGTAGGGGGAAATAAGCCTTAGAAACTATTCCTTTAATTGCCATAAACATAGCATAAAAGGTAATTTTAACCAAAATTTTAAAAAAATTTATGACACATACCGATGAAAACCGAGTATTAATAGCGTCTCATGGATAGGAATTTATATGACTAGCACAAAAACCCTCAGAATTCCACCCTAAAAATGTGAGGTTCGCCTTTAGATCTATAGGAATTCGGGTATCCATTTTCGATACCCAAGATAGTTTATACCTTTAGCTTGTTCGAGTTAAGGTTCGAATGCAGTCATATGTGTCTATTCCGTCGTTACAGATGTGTACGTATGGTCTTTGTCGCCTTTTCTGGAGCATTGGTATCGGTATTAAATTATATGAGTGTACCGGTAGTGTATTAAATTCTAGAACTTGTTTTTGTGATGCATCCCGAGACCGCATAGTAAGTATTAGGATTTTCTAGATAAGAGGCACTAGGATTAACCCATGTTTTAAACCTGTAATTGTTATGATGGTCACATCGATCATATAACTATCCCACACCCGTGCTTCGCACTCATTTTTAGTGCAAGACTCCCCTAGTACAACCCTCCGAGCCTATCCTTTTCACGGTTCTCGTAATTTTCTGGTTAAGTCGGACTATTAATGAAGAGCATTGTTAACCCTTGAACCGCCTTAGCCTACCTTGTATGTACTCGCTTTTAGTACACACTTATTTTTAGTGCAAGACTCCCCAAGTACAACCCTTCGAGCCTATTCTTTTCATGGTTCTCATAATTTTCTGGTTAATCCAGACTATTAATGAAGAGCATTGTTAACCCTTAAACCAATTGTTACACCCAAATCGCCTTAGCCTACCTTGTATGTACTCGCTTTTAGTACATTATTGTTTTAACCCAAGTTAATTATTGAGTACACGGTTGCTAAGTCCTTATCCTTGTAAATACAGTTTTAGGACGATTGGAATTCATGTTAGTATTTATTTCGCGGAAGAATGAGGAAGAAAAGTTAAGTCAATACCCCCATATGTTTGTCAAATGATATCCATGTTGTGTTGATCCACCTCAATTCGGGCCATTAGTTAGATTGTAATTATGAGTTCTAAAACTCAAGTGTAGAGGTGTGTTATAAACCTCAAGTTATGATGTATTATAAATAAAAAATAAATAAATAAGAAAAGAAAAAGAAAAGAGATTGATGTAGAGTTTTGTAGAGTTTGTATATCTTTGTCTGAGTTCTTTGGCTTAGCAACTCAATCAGCCTGTATTCGTATAAATAATTAGCTAACCATTTCACCCCAAATTCACCTAAAAAGTCACTCCCTAAATGTATCCCATCCGTTTCCATTTCTGTTTATATTACTTACACCTACACCCCACAACCCTTTTAAAAGACCTTTTTGATAGTAATGACTAATACTTGCGTCTAGCGGTGGAGGTTTGATCTTTTACCAAGTCTATGGTAGTTTATATGTTACGACAGGTAATGAGTGTTAATTTTTCGTTTCCCATAGTTGTTATAATTTATTATACACTCGAGAGAATGAGAGAATCCCAAACACTTATGTGAGGTGCTAGTATATTCTTTTCGTGCTTTTAATTACAAGGTATAGGAGGTTGTGTCGTAAATTGCTTTTAAACAGTAGGTTAAATGCCCATAATATTACTATTGTTTAGGTAGAAAAGCCCATTTGCTTGAGGACAAGTAAATCTCAAGTGTAGGGGTATTTGATGAGGTGTCATTTTATACACTATTTCGGGATCATTTAACCTCCTAAATCATGCAAATGTGCCAAGATTATGTGCTTAATCATTTATTTTCATGTTTTTAGCATTTGGATGGCATTTAGAGGAAATACACGTGACTTAGGCTCATTTGGAGAAGAAACGAACAAGACTACGACTAAACACCATTTATCTTGAAGAATTGTGCATACAGAGTGTGTAGACGGCGTCACGATTACTAAGCGACGACGTCAGGATTTTCATAGTGACGGCGTCATGGATTTGGCGACGGCGTCAGAACGTAGCCGACTTAAAGTGGCTCTAGAAGATTCTACGTGATGATGGCGTCACGACTTCAACACGACGCCGTCGCGCCGTTTTTCCTATATATACAAAACCGTTTTTATGGTTTTAAGTGTGTAACTTTTGGGAGACAACCCCTAACTTTTATAGTCGAGTTTGGCAGCTTTTTAGGCCGTTTTTAGGGCCTCAAAACCCTACTGTAACTGTCTTTAATCCGTGTTTTAATCAAGTCAAGTTCATTTATCCCTTTAATCTTTCAATATGTCTATGTATTGTTTGATTAATTTATGTTTTAATCTAGATCCTTTTGTATTTACTTATGATTGCATAAAACTTAGATTGTAGATCCTTTTAATGTTGCTTTTTGTGATGGATGTGCGCGTTAGGCTTTAGAAAACTAGCCATAAGATATTAAATTGGCATAGACGTCTAGGAAAACGCGTGTGTGTAGAAAGGATACCATCAGTAACAGTCTTCATACTACCTTACCCCTAATATGGTTCATCCCTCTTAAGATATTTTAATTGCATTTAATATGCTCTTATGGGCCTTGTAATAGTCTTCATACTACCTTACTTGTGTGTTTCCTTAACGGAATATTAAATAGACGACGGGTTCGTGTAATTCGTTCTTGACTTAGGAAATACTTACACAAATCATCACAAGTGTGACAAAGTTATTGTGTTGTCGTGTAGGGTTTATTTAAGAGTATTCAAGTTTTAAATTAATATTTTTTTGACTTTACCTAAAACAACACTTTAACGGTCAGTGTACCCGATCAGATGGAGTTTTCTGGTAAGTAGAGTGTCGATCACTAAGAGCGAGAACTAATCTTTTATTTTATCCATATTTTGGTTAACTAGACTAAGTTAATTTAAACTATGTTAATTTTATTCTATGTTAAACCTATGCCAAACCTATGTTAATCCTAATTCTAATGGATAAAGGGGGTTTTCAGCCTGAGAGACTAGCACAGGTTTATGGTGACTTAGATCAATTTAAGACACAATAACACACGCAAGCAGACAAACAAAAGATAAAAGAGCAGTCTAGCCAAATATAAGAAAACTGTATTAGTCATGATTAATCCAATTAAAACGTTGGTTTGTTTATTAAGTGCAATGAATAATTATCTCGAGGCATCATATCATTCTTAAGACTTAGATGTTACTTTTTTCCTAGACCTTAGACACGTAGATTATGTCATTAGTGGTTAAGCATCCGCCGCATAAAGCATCCTACTTGCTAATTATAATCTATCTTAGGGGTTAAAGCAATGGTGCTCTTGTTAAACCCTAGCTCATAGAGACTTTATCCACTTACTGCTTAATGGCAATTTATATATTAGTAGTCCATTGGCCAAGTCTTTACCAATTGATTAAAAACGTACTCGTTGATCCCAAGGGTCACCTGCCGGTCCAACTAAGCTCACTAATCTAAAGGCGAAGATAGGTTATTATTTGTGATCCTATTCGTCTAGATATATAAAACACTATACGGAGAGCCATCCTGACATCTAGCTAACATGGTCGGTATCACTAGATCCAGTTGAATGATAGGTCACATACAAAAACACGTAAACAAGTCTAAATTGATAAACATAAACAAGTAATCAACGATAAATTAAGCATTCAAGATAAACGAACCAAACATTCAAATCTTCATAATAATGGCTAATACCTAAGGGTATCAGCCCTCAAACGTCATAATCAATACAAGAGTAATAATTCAAACAAGGTAAACTAACTGAATTAAATGAATGAAACCAAAAATCAAACGATTACTAAAGTATAGGTTATTACAAAGTGTTTCCTATGGAATTGATAGCTTTGCTTGACCTCTTCTGCTCTTTTTGTCTTCTGAAAATCGACTTTTGTGGTTAAGGTATTGAAAATATGATCAAGCACACAAAAAACCTGTTTTTAGGTCTTCTATTTATAGAGTCTGGAATTTGGTCGATACGACGTATCAAGTGTCTTGGATACGGCGTATCGGGGGTTTCTTGGAGTAGGGACCACGTTCGATATCTTCCAGAATCTTCATATTCTATAACTTGAATACGGCGTATAGGTATCTTCGGGATACGGCGTATTGATCCTTGGTACATTTTTCTCGTGGTTTCTATTCTTGTGAAGTGTAGGCACAAAGACACGCCGTATCTTCCTTTGATGATACGGCGTATAGAATTGTCAGAGTCAGTTTCTTAATATTTCTTCGTTTAAGCTCCAGAATGCTTGCCTTTTAGCTAATCTTCACCAAGTACTCTATTATTACTGCAATTCTTAAATACAAACGATTAAGTAACAATTATTTGCAATAATTATACAAAATGGGTTAATTACATGGGATAAATGATGCTATAAAGTAGACGTTATTTGATGTCATCAAATATCCCCCTACTTGAATCATACTTGTCCTCAAGTAGCCTTTAGAAGTTTATAAAAATGTATCCCTTAGAATTTTTCCGTTTAAGCATTTATTTGATCTATTACAAGTACACAACCAAAAACCTCACGAAATAGAAAGATGAAAGCACTCAAATCACTCAACTAATCTATGTGGTAACATGTAACTAATTCGCTTAATTGCTTGGTCGTGACTAGTATTCTTTTATAAGTTTCGCAAGGATACACATCTCCACCGCTAGAGCTAAGGAGTAACAAGTTTATAAAGGTAAAATAGGTTTTTATTATAAGCTTTCTAGGCGTTGATCATTCTTACAATCTTTCACTAAAAGTACTACACCAACAAGGTAGTTGAATCACACATACATGGCCGTAATGACAAAATAGACATGTGTGTTCGATCATATCCTCATTCGAGTTTAACCAACGGTTAGGATGAAGAATAACATAGGGTATGGATCTTCTAACTTTCACCAAAAGTAATAAACCAACAAGACATCCGAGACACGCATACATGGCCGTAACGACAGAATATACAATGCATTGACTCCGAACACAACCTCGGTCGAGTAAAACCTAAGGGTAAGAATTATGAAAGGGAATTAAATTGTTTGTTAATAAAATTTACAGAAACAAATAGATTAAGTCTAAAGATACAAGTTGGCTAGACACTTTTCTCACTATTACTATGATGAAAGGACACACTATATACTAACGTCTTATCATAATATCAAAAAAAACAACCAAAGTTTGGCGTTCCCGTAACGGTCCAACTTCCCTATCCATCCCATACTTTACATACTTTTAACAATACACTGGCGATATCTAACCACTTTATTCAAAACTATTACATCGTTGACTTATAAGACGTATCAATGAATAATCGATCCGTCAAATAATTCCTTCGGTTTTGGCTTTGCGAAATGATCATCTTCAAACTTTCCTCCTCTTTTTTGTTGCGCTTTTTCTGATTTTTTTGATTTTTTTAAACACTATACTAACTACGAATCTTAGTGTAATTTCATCATCTTCACGATCATAATAACTCCGGATACTTCCTTCGATAATTCTTCATTCTTTGGATGTACCAATAATAGTGATGGTAGTAAAAATACATGAGTTTTGACTACTTTATACATTCCTATTTGCAATGTGCAAATTTCTTTCCAACCGTACCAAAGATAGAAAATGACACAAGACTTTAGAAATACATACTTTACACTTTAAGAACCTAGCAACTGTAAATGGACTTAATCTAACAGGGTAGGTTAAGGTGTAAAGGTGCAATGAAACAAATAGTTGGTGTTATTCCTAAAGGATTGGCTCTACAGGTTTTTCTAGGAGTATCTTACTCTTAAAATGAGAGTAAACAAAGGGTTTATACAGGAGTTAACTAACCAGTGTAGTTAGTTAATAAAACAACATGTATAGGCTTTTTGGGTGTAATCCTAAAAATTTACCAATTTAAATAAGTTGCTCCATCTAAATCCATAGTACTCATCACAAGCCAAGTTCTAAAGTCTACAACATCACCGGCACACTCATATTTTTGTGGAATTTGGGTAAACGTTTAGAAACGGATAAGGTTAAATCCTCATAATAACTAATAAGGGTTATTTTTTTTTGTTTGCGTGTTATGTAACAAGTAATTTCACAAAATTATGTTTGAAAAAATTTTAAAAATTTTAAATTTGAGCATAATTTAAGCATTTTATGTGAAAAATAAGACAAGTATACATTCTAATTTTTATCCCCCCACTTGAATTATACAACATCCTCGTTGTTTGGATAAAACATTTAAAAACAAGAATTAAAAAGAATTAGAATGAGAAACTCCCTTGATATTTTGCTCGGTAGATTCTCCATGTAAATTTAATGATCAAAACTTCCAGATTGTAGATACGTCACCAACATTGTCGGGTTTTTTTCTGTGAGGTCCTATACAAAATATAGAAAAAACGATGCACTCCTATCTCGGTACCTATGGTTAAATTAAAAATAAACAAATTACAGAAAGACTCCTACATACACCGTATCCTTAAACCGGAATACGTCGTATAGAGAACCTGTAAAAAGTATCTAAATATGGGTCAGTCTGCCGCATACGTCGTATCATGTGCATGAATACGCTGTATGGACAGAACTGACAATAATGTTTTTAAAGTGCATAAAAATAAAAGGACTGATAACGTCCAGACATTCAATACGCCGTATGGTATGGAGCAAATACACCGTATTGATGTCTGGGAAGACAGACTTGATAAAAATAAATAACAATCTAGGTGTCACCCTGGGAATACTTTTGTTTACAGCTAAGGAAGTCTTTAAAGCGAACTTATTTCTTCAGCTTCTATGTCGTATTTTTTTCGAATTCCACTACCTCTTTATCATCCGTATCATTACGTCCATCGTAGTACTTCTTTAATCTTTGTCCATTGACCTTAAAACTAATCCCATTCCTGTCGGTGATTTCTACGGTCCTATACAGATAAACAGTTTTTACCACATTTAGACCGTACCACTTCGATTTGAGCTTTCTCAGATGCATTTTAAATCTAGAGTTAAATAACAATACCTTGTATCCAACTTTAAAATCTTTATCTCCTCGGGTCCTAGATTCATGCCATCTCTTAGTTCTTTCCTTGTAGATGCGGGTATACTCGTATGCTCCATCTCATAATTCCATTAATTCATTAAGTTTCATGAAACGGTTTTTTGCTGCAGCTGTAAGATCCATATTACATTGTTTTAGTACTCAATATGCTTTATGTTCAATCTCCACAGGTAGGTGACAATCTTTCTCGTAAACTAATCTGAAAGGGGTACATCCGGTAGGTGTTTTGTAGGCGGTTCTAAATGCCCACAACGCATCGTCGAGCTTTTCGGACCAATTCTTTGGGTTATATCCCACTGACCTTTCCAAAATATGTTTAATAGCTCTATTAGTCACTTTAGTCTATCCTTGGTTTGAGGGTGATATGTTGTTGATAATTTATAAGTAACTCTATATTTTTACAAGGCTTTTTCTAATTGTGAGTTACAAAAATGTGTCCCCCGATCACTAATAAAAGCCTTAGGAACTCCAAATCTTGCAAACAACCTTCTTAAAAAATTTATCACAACACGAGCATCGTTCATAGGAAGTGCTTGAGCTTCGACCCATTTTGATACATAATCAACCGCTACTAATATATACTTATTACCCCTTGAGTTAGGAAAGGGACCCATAAAGTCTAATCCTCATATGTCAAATATAAACACATAGAACCTACCTTTAATATTGTTTATGATGCATCTCACTCCTGAAGATATGTTACCTGTCTCGACATGTATCACTATCTAGTTACTGTATAAATAGCATCTTTAAAGATGCTAAGTCCAAAAGAATCCTGATATCATAGACTTTTCTCCTACGATGGATACAGCGTATCGGGGGTTTCTTGGATTAGGGACCACATTTGACATCTTCCAGAATATTTTATTACTTTATATTGAATACGACGTATAGAAGTCTCCTGGATATGGCGTATTAGACTTTCTATCTTCGTGGTTTCTTGTAAAGTGCAGGCACAGATACGCCGTATCTTCCTTGATGGATACAGCGTATAGGATGTCAGAGTCAATTTCTTCAAATGTCTTCGTTTAAGCTCTATAATGCGTGCTGTTAGGATCTTTTACTAGATAGATCTTCTAGCCTTCGTAATTGTATAGTACTTATGTAATCACAAGTATATACGTGAGAGACTCTAACAAATGTTTAGGCGGAAACTAAACAATTCAATAAAGAAGAACAACTATATGAACAACGATCCTCTATGGATCTCTCTATTAATAATAAATTGTTTTTGTAATTCGTAATCGATAATGCGTACCAAACTCTATTGCTCTCGGTTTCTTTTATAGAGAAGAAACCCTAATTTGCTAAACAAGATTCCTATAATCGCGTAAGAGATAAACATCAATCTCTTCCTAAAAACGCGTAAGAGATATATATTAATCACTTCCTAATATATCTCATTCCTATCTAGAATATAGCTATAATTCCTGCATACATCAATCACGTCTATAATTAAGATCAGCAAATTCTATATCTGTCAGCAGAAATGAGAATATGACCAGCAGAAACATAATCAGCAGGAACTTCTTGAACTGCCAGCAGAAACGAACCTCTCTATCAGCAGAAACATAATCAGCAGGAACTTCTTGAACTGCCAGCAGAAACGAACCTCTCTATCAGCAGAAACATAATCAGCAGGAACTTCTTGAACTGCCAGCAGAAACGAACATCTCTATCAGCAGGAACGACACTTAGTCGTTTTCAATTATTCCCAACAATCCTCCCCTAAACTTGGTGTTGACTCCGTTAATTCCAAGTTTCTAGATAGATCTTTACGAAGCAAGAGGATTGAGTAGCAGCAGTAACAAAGTATGCAGCAGCATCATAAAACCAGCAGAGACAATGTAACCAGCAGCAACAACACAAGCAGCAGATACGGGAGAAGCCACAGCAGCATCAAAAGAAACAGCATGAACTCGATGAACAGCAGAATCAAATGAGGTAGCAATATCTCTAAGCAGCAACTTCCAATCTTTGCAGCAACATAAGTAGATTTGATAAGC
>BQNB010208139.1:0-10428 GCA_026074375.1 Tanacetum coccineum
ATAAACATGCGCTAATCATGCATGTATTATTTTTTACCCATCACAATGAGATTTTATCTCTTCGTTGATATAATACAAAGGGAGGAAGGTTAAAATAAAAAGACAAATATCCGTGAGAAAAATAAAAAAAAACTTTTTTTTAAAAAGTTCTCAAAAAATTTCAAAAAAATTCCACAAAATCAGGTATGTTGGTGCATAAACCTTTTGTAAAAGAAGTTTTTCTAATTTTGAGTTTTCATACGTTTTTTTAATGCACAAAAAAATAAAATTTGATGCACAAAAATTTTTTGATGCACAAAATTTTTAACTTGTTATTGTTTGATGCGCAATAAAATTTTGATGCAAAAATTCAATAGAAGTTGGGTACAAAAACGAATTTTTGATCCACAAAAAAGCGATTTAATGCACAAACGTTTTTTTTCATAATTTTTTTTCGGCAAAAATATTCACTTTAAAAAAAACTTCCTTCACAACTTTTTCATGCACCAACATACACGATCTTGTGGAATTTTTTCAGAATTTAAAAAAAAAAATCTTTTTTATCCTTCTCACGGATATTTGTCTTTTTATTTGATCTTTATCCATACAAAGGATGTTACAAAATTGAAATACTATAGATAATATCTAGAATATCTTCAACATTAATAGCCACTCAGACACTTTTAGTCAATTCATCCATGTCCACTCTTTTTAGGCATTTGACCATTTCAATCCCACGGCATCACTCTTTTTTAATTTTTTCTATTCATAAATATAAGAGGTAATTTGACCATTTTATCCACATCATAATCATCATTATTTTTTTATTATTAAAAGATGAGCATGAATATTCTGTTGATTTTAGCATGCATAACAATGTATAATCTAAACAATTAATGCAAAGCACGTAATAGCAGAAGCGATAACAAATCATATAATAACATGCATATAATTAACCGGGTCGGGTTACATACCTTTGGATTCTCGCGAGCACAAGAATCGTTCTTGATTACCTTTGTTCTTGATCAAATCCCTAATTAGGGTTTATGATTGGATCAATGAATAACCCACTACCTTTTTGATATTCGGATCCAATATAACTAAAGTGATAAATACCTCGTACTATGTACACACGTACTAAAACCGAATTAATGCTTATGCTAGTAACATAAAACACAAACATTTTTTGGTTTGGAAAAAGACAAAATCCGAACCTTAGTAGTGGTATTCGCCGATCACCAGAAAAAGAAAAAAAAGAAAACAAGTTTAGGGGTTAAATAAGTGCCCAAAATATATTCCACAAATAACCCTAAGCCTTGTTTATATAGCCTTGATAACTTGGAGGACAAGTTGGTATGGGATTGGGTTTCCCAAAGCCCAACCGATCGGCTAATTAACCCCAAAAGGGCTTCCGGAACCTTTCCGACTTATTTTTTCATTCTATCTTTACTTTAATATTTAAAACGGATCGATAGTCAATCCTCGAAATTACTAGCTTCCATTAAACATTTATTTTGTGTTTTTTTAATTATTACTAAATAAATATATAACGTTTTATATATCTAATTATTGTCCCTTAATTCCTTGTAAACGAAGTGTGGCAAACTACAGGTCTCGAGTTCCATCCTAACACACGTCTACTAATTTATGTCCATTAAACTAACAGCTCCCACTTGGACATATCTTAATAGTGTGATCACATCGGTTAGCGTCTAGCAACAAGCCGATGCCTCTAGTACAATCTCAGATAGGTCCTCCTGTACAAAACCATTTTATGATTCATCATTATTATTATCCTTTTGTTTCCAATACAATGTTAATAAGGATATGATCTTAGTCATATCCCTTAATTAACTTAATCTGTTTCTCGTTTTATCTGATTGAGCAAGATTACCAAATCTTCTGAAGTATTCCAGAAAATCTTGGGTGTGGCCACACATACATCTTACCAATCCCACGAGGGGCCCAGTTGTATTAAACTTCAAAACGAATTTGAAGGAAACAAATCCCTATTTACCACAAGCAAAACTTCTGAAATTTTGCAACACTTCTGAAAAACAATCGTATACACTACCAATTTACGTATAAGCGTAAATATGATTCACAGAAATCACTACATCCATGCAGTTTACTGGTATCTCAAGTCTGAGGAAACTATTTTATAGATATACTTAATGACAAATCCATAACAGAACAATCATATTGGGATAAGTCCTAAATTCAATCATTGAATACCCTAATATTTGGCAAGTAATTACATCAAACTACTTTCAAGTATATCCGACCACAATATAGATTTGTCTTAATTATTAATAATAATCCCCATATCAAATAATTGACAACGTACATTTAAGAAAAATTCATTATAAAGATTAAAACATGTAAAATAGATGCAATTAAATAACAAAAATAAACATAACCAATAAATATTATTTATCAAATAATAAGGTTTACAATATCCATTAATCCATAACTAATCACATGAATGCATGAAACTATAGCATAAATGTATTCCAAATCCATTGGCAAGATCAGTAACCATATCCTCTAGGTAAAGCCTTAGTGAAAGGATCAGCTAAGTTATCATCTGTGTGAACTTTTAATATTTTGATTTCAACACTCTCGACTTGTTCTCGAACGTAGTGATATCTCCGTAGAAAATGTCTGGTGCCTTTCATAACTCCATAATCATTGGCGAATATGATTGCAGCAGAATTGTCACAATACATATTAATAGGCATTTTTATTGAAGGCATCACTCCAAGATCTCCAACAAGATTATCCTATCCCAAACAGCCTCCATAGCATCTTCAGAAGCAGTCCATGTATGCAGCTGTTTTGCTCAGACATCGCAATCATTGTCTGCTTCTTGCTCTTCCAGTCTATTGCTCCTCCATTGACGACAAAGACATAACCCGTCTGAGACTTTGTATCATCTTTATCACATTGCCAGGACGCATCACAGAACCCTGTAACATTAAGTTATGTATCTGGTTTCCCTCCATACACTAAAAACATATCTCTCGTATTCCTCAGATACTTCAGAATATGTTTAACCCAACCCAAGTGGTAGCTTCCTATTCTTTATAGCGACTGACCAAGTATTAGAGCAAACTCCACATCTGGGCCTTGTGCATGCTAACATCATTGCTAATAGATCCTACAGCCGAAGCATAAGGTACTTTCTTCATGTAAGCCACCTCTTCAGGTGTTGAAGCACACATCTCATTACTTAATTCATGTTTGACTTCCATTGGAAAATAACATTTCTTTGAGTTATACATATTGAATTTCTTTAATATTTTGTCATGTAACTCTTTGACTAAGTCCAATTAACCGCTTAGATCTATCTCTATAGATTTTAATTCCCAGAATGTATGCAGCTTCTCCTAAATCCTTCAAAGAAAAAACACAGTCCAAGATAATCATTAACTTCCTTAAGTCTTGGAATGTTGTTTCCATGATTAATATGTCATCAACATATTGGAACAAGAATACCTAACATTACTCCACTAGCATTGCATATACACAAGGCTATCACGATATTAAGATAAATCCAAACTTCTTGATTTCCTCATCAAATCGTTTATTCCATTGACGTGATGCTTGCTTCAAACCATAAATAGATATTGAATTTGCATACACAGTTTTGGAAGTTTGGATTAACAACCCTTCAGGTTGTCTCCATATAGATGTCTTCATCAAGCGACCGATATCCAAGAAGCAGTTTTGAAACATCCAATTGCCAAATCTCATAATCATAAGTACGCTGCTGTATAGCTATTAAATCCTAATAGCTCTAATGTCGCTACAAGGAGAAAACGTTTCCTCGTAGTCAATCCCATAGGTTTGAGTGCAGCCTTTAGCCTACCATACTTCTTATAGTGTGTAGCTCACCAATCCAGTTATCTTTCTTCTTGAATAGCCACTTACTCCTTACTACTTTAGCATTGGAAGGAGGGTCTACTTCAATCCAGACTTCATTAACTTTCATGGAGTTCATTTCCTCATCCATTGCACCTTGCCATATTACCTTATCAGGGTCAAGCATAACAGCTTTATAATTAGCAGGTTCTCCAAGATCCCCTACTACATCATCTTCAACCTCCATGTTTAGACATAGACGGTTGGGTGCACGTGTAGGTCCTTTTCAGACCCTTCCGAACAAGAAATCATTCAGAATGAAGACCCAGACTGTCAGTTTCTACTAGGAAATTACGCTAGTGTTTTCAGAAGGTAATCCAAATGAATCATCTTCCAGATCTAATCTCTCCCACTGAATTCTTGAAGATATGAGATCTCTATCAAGAAAATCTCCATACCAACAACAATTACTTTGTTTCAGTGTTAAAATAAAAGGTATAACCATATTTTCCTAAGGTATCAAACAAAGATACATGTGTGTGGTGTTTTGTTCTAACAGTCTCTGTTGAGTTTATCAGCTGAGTCACGTTTCACATACGCCTCGCAACCCCGACCTTTAAATAAGACAAATTTCGGTACCTTGCCATGCCATATTTCATATGGTTCCTTATCAACCTACTTTGTGGAACCATAGTTAGAAATTACAAACACAGATTCTAAGCATAATCCCAAAAGGATAATGGTAGAGATGTAAGATTAAACAAAGAACAGTACCATATCTAATAATGGCATTTCTCCATTCAGATACACCATTTGTTTTTGGAGTAAATGGAGAAGTAAGATGCTGTACTATTCCATTCTTACCTAGATAATCCTTAAACTCTTGGCTTAAATATTCACCACCTCTATCGATCGAAGAGCTTTAAATCCTTCCTTCTAGTTGCAATATCACTTCTGATTTAAATACCTAAAATGTTATAAATACCTCATTTTAATTTAAGCCATAAACATATCCATAATGACTGCAATCATCAGTAAGGTAAGAATTAGCTTAGCACATTCCTTGACACAGGCCTAATGTCCCACACACATCTTATATTAACAAATTAGATTGTACCCTTTCAATGTTATTAATAAAAGGATTCTTTGTATCTTCTCCCCAGAAATACAAGATTCGCATTTATCATATGAATCTCATTGATACTTTCCAAAAGTCCTTCACGTATGAAGCTTTGCATGCGAGTCTTGACCAATATGGCAGAGTCCTACATGCCAAAGATAAAAGAATTCAAGTCCAACATTCTCTTCTATTTATGACTAAAAATAGAAATAAATTAAACTTGGTAAAACATTATCTATTCAGTCCAAATTCGAACACACCATTTCACAATTATAGCACTAAAATAGAAAATACCATATAAAGAAACGAAATTACTTTACTAGTAACAGAGTGAACAAATCCAAGCTCCTACAAACCAAGAAAAGGAACACACACCTCCTAATTATAGAAGGTGCAAATAACAATAGTATAATGACATGAACTAAACAAGATGGGAAAAACTAAACATAAACACTTCAAAAAGGCTTCAACAGCTGCTGTGCTCATTGCCATATGCAGATATTGCTTTCCATAGATAGCTGTCCTTTTCACTCTAAATCCGATATAGCGTATTACATAGTGAATACCGCATCCATAGTCAATAACCCCAAGAATTTAAATTGTGATCAGATTAAATAATTTCATCATAAATAAGTTCCCTGAAGCTGCACACCTGCTCATCATCTTGTACTATTTGTGCGCAACTCTTCGAGGTAAAGAGGGCAGTTTCCCTCTTCAGTGACCAAACAACGTTGCCGTGGGGTGACAAGCTTGATCCTTCTTTGGATTTTCCTCTTTTGAGAGGGTCTTTTGCTTAGGTATTGGTTTATAAGCCACAACTTGGCTTATCTTATCAGCTTTGTGTCCAGATGTCATTGCCCATGACTCTGAAGTTAAACCTGGTAGTTCAAACAACATGGTTTTATAGGATTAATATTGGATAAAACCATCATGATGTGTGCCTACAAGAGTGGTTTTCAACTTTTAGAGCGTCAACAAAGGAGATAAGTTTGTACATGGAAGACGCGCGCAACTGCTGATATCAAGGGCGAATGAGATGTTATTCTGGAGATTAGCAAGAATCTTGTGTCCGGTTGGCTGTTGAACAAGTTTGGGTTTCGTCTTGTTTTTGAGTCTGATAAGTTTGTTTTGTCTAAGAATCAAATGTATGTTGGTAAGGGATCTGACCTGAATGTAATGTTTTTAAGCTCAATGTAAAATTGTTGTTTAAGAAATGATATCATAAAATGAATTCTTCTGATTACTTGATTGAGTCTTCTAATGAGTGGCATGGTCGTCTTGGCATGTAAATTTTTAAATTCAATACTTGTTATTATTAAATTTAATAGCATACCAAATTTCATATTGATTCAAAATATAAGTGTGAAACTTGTGTCGAAGCCAAACTTACAAGATCATCTTTCAAATCGGTTAAACGAAAAACCGAACCACTTGATAAGATATACACAGACATATGTGATTGAAATCATTATCCCCCCCATAAAAGGAGGCAATAAGTACTTTACACATAAATTTGTGATGGTACAAAGTATTGCTACGTTTACTTGTTAAAAGTAAAGATGAAGCTATAGACAAGTTTATTTTATACAAATTCGAAGTTGAAAATCAACTTGGTCAGAAAATCAAGGTTGTACGAAGTGATAGAGGAGGTGAAAACGTGTCACCATTGCCGAGCTTTGTGCGAAACATGGAATCAACATATTCACTCTCCCTATTTCACAGCATCAAAACGTATTGCCGAAAAGAAGAACCCGACCTTTAAATAAATGGTTAAAGCCATGTTTATAAGTTAATGGTTAAGCCAGCCATGTGAGGGGGAAGCATTCATCCAGCACATATCTTTTAATAAGATGCCTCGTAAGAAAAATAATAACCCCTTATGAACTAGTGGATGTGGAAGAAAACATCAATAAGAACATACGAGTGTGGTGGAGCCAGCCAATGAAGTTGTGCCGTACACCCAAGCCTAAAAGATAGACCTAAATCCTGTGGATTGTATATTCAATGAATATTCTAAGAATAGCATGCTTATCGATTCATTGTAACATGACTCAAAAAATCATATATACATAAGAATGCAGTAATGGAATCAAGGAATGCTCCTTCTTTGAAAAATATATATTCCTTTTTAACGAAGGAAAATTGGAAGCACATCGAGATTCATAAGACGAAGTTGTCCAAGATAAGAGTACAACAGAATGATAATGAACTCCATGAATGAAGACAAGATCAACTCGAGGAAGAAGAGGTTGAACTGCCGAAGACTCAAACGGTCAAGAAACCTAGAAATTTCGTTTGGACCCGAGTTTGTTTTTTATGAGTAAAAATGAACCCACGCCTTACCGAGAACAGGTAACTCCTCGGAAGGCATCAATGGAAAAAGCCAATGAAAAGTGAAATAGATTCAATTTACAAAATCTTAAGTGGAGAGCTTGTGGATTTACCTCCTATTATAAACCACTAGGCTATAAATGGATCTTCAAAAAGAAGATGAAAGCCAATGGAACCAATGATAAGTACAAAGAAAGATTGGTAATCAAAGGATATAGACAACGTAAAGGTCTAGATTACTTTGATACTTATTCGCCTGTTACGCGAATAACCTCGATTAGAATGATACTTGCTATTGCCGCATTAAGAAATTTGGAAGTTCACCAAATAGGATTAGAAAATGAACCTTTCTAACTGAATGTAGAAACGAAAATAAATCTGAACCAACGCTGAAGGTTTTCAATAGCTCTGGATAAGAAGAGCCTAAGTTTTGTTAGACATGTAAGTCATAATAAGGCTAAAGCAAGCTCCTAAACAATGGCATCAAAAGTTTGACCACACCATGTTAGAGAGTGGATTCAAAATTAATGAATGCGACAAGTGTGTTTATGTAAAAGACACAAGTAGTGGATATGTAATCTTGTGTTATAGTTGGACAGATATGCTTATCAATAGAGCAATAAAAAAAAAACGACAAGATAAACAAACTACAAAAGACATGATTGAAAACAAAGTTAGACATGAAAGACCAGGTTTGGCTATGGTATCCTTGGAATAAAGATCATACGAATTTAAATATGGTTCTTGGAACTAAGGTCATGTGAACCAATATGGATTTGTTTTGAAGTCAAAAACATTATAAGGACAATATTCTTGAGAGGTTCAATGTGGGGGATTCTGGCCTAGCTAGAATTCAAAGACATCTTTTAATCTAAAGGTGTTGCCCATTTTGAATACTCAAAGAATATTGGGCATCTCATGTGTGTAATGACGTGTGTGACTTAAATTTATAACCAGGTCAAGTATACCAGTAATTCAAGTGATGTTCATTTGAATAGTATTACACAAGTACGATAATACTTATGAAATTGCATTATAGAAGATATCCGACTGCTATCAAATGATATAGTAATGCAAATTTGGATTCTTACTTAAAAGAATCTAGATCTACTAGAGCGGACGTAATTACGCTAAGTGGAAAGCTATGTCTTAGAAATCTTGCAAGTAATTCAGGCAAACGCTTATAGCTAAATCTATGATGAAATCTGAATTTATCATTTAAGATAAATTTATAGAATATGCGAGATATTTACGTTAATTCTTAAAGGATATACCAAGATGGCGTAAACCGGTAATGGCCATGTTTATAAAGTGTGATAGTCAATTGAATTTAGACAGAGCTCATATCACAATGTAAAATGGTAAGTCGAGACATATTCATCATAGACGGTGATTGGTGTGACAACTACTCTCAAATAGAGTTATCACGATTGACTACGTAAAGTCAATGGATAACATCGCGGATCCTCTTACGAAAGGCTTAAGCAGAGAGTTAGTTAGAGAGTCGTTTAAAGGAATGTGACTAAAGCCCTTAAAGGAATGCGTTTCTATAAAGGAAAACCTAACCTAGTTGACTGGAGATCCCAAGATCTGGGTTCAATAGGATAACCTAATCATTGAAATGTGGGGGAAGTCACGTCAATATGGGGTGTTACTTAAAATTGTAACATCCTAGTCCATTCCTATAACAATTGTGACTTGTTGAGAGGTTAAACATATGGCTTTAATGATTTAGGATGAAATCACAAAGCATAGCGGTTCAAGATAAAATCACAAAACATATGTTTTTAATGATTAATAATGAAATCACCTATGTTAGAGAGAAGTGGGGTCGCTTCGAAGGGAAATATGGATGGCGTAATTCCTAAGAGCTCTTGCAGAACCATGCTAATGTTCAGGACCATAATGAACATGACTATGAGGACTTGACAGTGTCAGGGAGAGTCTTGTGTGAGTGTGTATTGTCGTCTACGTAAACAGAGGCTGAGTTCAAGGACATCGTGTCTACTCAGATCTAGGAGACTAAGTGCATCTCACAAGAGAAGATTCAAAGGGTCACACCTACCTATCCTATGCAAGACTCAACTGTTGTAATTTCATTGAAACATTTGTGTATTTGACCAATCTCTATTCATGTGGGGGATTATTGGAAAATTTGGTTGGCAAAATGATTTTTGACCAACTTTGGACACAATTATTTATATGTATGTGTCATATATATAAGTAATAGTTTGTAAGTTTGCGTTCTCCTTATATAGAGCTTCGCAATGAACTTTTATGTGTCCAAAATGAAGTTGATGTGAATGAGATATCGCGTCTCAAAGTTAGGCATTTGGTACCATGCTTAAAGAGGAATTTATGTTTAGTTTCTATCCCACATTGGTGGGATGAGTAAACTTGTAAGGACTCTATAGTGTATAAATAGAGGCCCTAATTCCATAGCTTTGACACACATCAAATCAATAAGTATTATTGATATCCAACTTATGGAGTACACATCTAGAAAGGTGATATTCCAGGCAGTTTTGTTAAGTTCGGCAATACAACTTACTGTTTCGGCTGTTGTACCCTGGGAAACAGACGGCGAATATGTTTTAAGGGAAGCGTGTCAAACACGTGCCTCAGCTCTTTAGTGCTAAGCGTGTAACACGTGCCTCGAAGAGTTTTCCTTGATGGTGATCAAGTAAGTACTTTTACTATTTTACTGTTTTCCTTATTTATCGTTCATAGTGTCTGTCTTCTGCTTCTATCCCATTATGTCTGTTTTATTTTTTGTTATTTATTTTCTATTAATTATTTATTAATTATAATATGATTTTATTTTAATAAAAGTGTACATGTTTCCCTACACAGATTTCTCAAAATCTCGAACATCATTTTCCGCGCCAAAGTTTCTACTCAGAATGTATATGTTACAAAACACGCCAAAATCTATTTTTGACCCAAAAATTCATTCACGGCGCATCTAAAATGGCCTATAATCAATATTCAACTCGCTCAATCAACTAATATTAAAATATAAACTAGATGACGCAAGATCCCTAGGATTTCATTACATGCAACGATTAAAATCAAACCAATAACGAAAACAATGAAACAAATGAAATAAGAGAATGCTCACAATGCTATAATAG
>BQNB010208140.1:0-10428 GCA_026074375.1 Tanacetum coccineum
AATCAACCTTTTGCCAAGAAATTAACAACCTTCTGTTGTAGATTTCCTGTCAAGGCTAGCTCCAGTATAATCACTATCAAAAAAGGCTTCCAAGTCAAATGGTGAATCTCTAGGATTTTTAAGTATCTAAAGATCCTCTTCACTGCATGAAGGTGTGAAGTATTTAGTGTAACTTGGAACCTTGCACAAGCATAAACAGCAAACATTATGTCAGGCCTAAAAGCTGTTAAGTACATCAATGATCCAATCATTGATCTATATAAGTGAACATCTACAGCTTCAGCTTCTTCATCCTTAACCAATGCCTTATTAGGTTCCATAGGAGTGCTTGCTGTCTTCACAGTGACAAAATCAAAATTTTTAGAATATCAGCCACATACTTGTCTTGGCTGATGAAGATTCCATCCTCTTTTGTTGTACTTGCAATTCTAAGAAGAAAGTGAGCTCCCCTATAGAACTCATCTGGAATCTTTTGTGTATCATCTGCTCAAATTTAACACATAAAGACTTTTTTGTAGACCCAAAGATGATATCATCAACATACACCTGTACTAATAGGATATCACCTTTGTCCTTCTTCATGAACAAAGTCTTATCTATAGTACATCTTCTAAATCAATTTTCTAATAAGTAGGCAGACAAGGTCTTATACCAGGCTCTAGTAGCTTGATGTAGACCATATAAAGTTTTTTCTACCTTATAAACCTTATCAGGGAACTGTGGATCTTTAAAACCAGGAGGTTGGCACACATAAACCTCCTCTTCAATAGTACCATATAAAAAGGCACTCTTTACATCCATCTGGTACACAATAAACCCCATAAATGATGCATAGGCCAAAAATAACCTGATTACTTCTATCATGGCAACAAAAGCAAAAACCTCATCATAATCAATTCTTTCTTCTTGGGTATAACCTTGTGCCACCAGTCTTTCCTTGTTTCTAACTATAATTCCTCTCTCATCTTTCTTGTTTCTATACACCCACTTAATTCCAATAGCCCTCTTACCTTTAGGAAGATCCACTGGAGTCTAAACCTTTAAAGTTTAAAATGCAAAAGCTCCTCTTGCATTGTTTTTATCTAGCTTGGGTCTATCAAAGCTTGAATCACCTTCTTGGGTTCTATTTATAAGAGAAAACAGGCAAATAGGCAGTTTTGATAATCTTTGTGATTTGTTCTCTTCTACTTTTTGATGTAACTGACCATAGCATATTCTTTAGAAATCTTAGTCATCCTCCTTGTTTTAGTAGCTGAATTTATGTCTCAAATGATCTGGTCTATAGGATGATCCTTATGAATTCTGGTTGTAAGAATAGGACTGACATTCATGGTGGTTTCCAAGTTGTTAAGGTCAGCCTCTGCACCCACTTCTCTATCATCATATGTGTCATCAAATATGCCAGTGTTTTCCACCGATTGCATACTTGAATCATTAGGAATAGGACTAGCAGTAGTAATATTTAGACTACCAGTATTAATATTTTCACTGGCAGTATTAATACTTAGCCCAGCAATACTAACAGATTGACTAGCAGTACTATCTCTGTTAGTGCTGTTAGCATAACCTTCTTTCTGTTGAACAATCAAACTATATAATTCAGCTTTAAAATCTTGCACATGCTGATCATCTTCTTTATTTGAAGCTCCTCCTTCCTTTTCTTGACTATTTCTTTGACTTACATCATCATCTCCTTTGTCTGGTACCTCATCAGCATCCTTATCATTTGTGCTCTGAGTACTTGAAGAGAGTGGAGAAATAGAAAGCATGAGTGGTAGCAGTATGTATTCATTATTAGATGCTTTCTCCTCTCTAGTTTGCCCTGCATTAACATTTGTCTCTATACATGCATCACCATTAGTTTGATTTTCTGCAATAACTAGCTTATAATTCATAGATTTTGTCAGTGAATCAATATCAAAGAGCTATTCTGGACTACTCTTTGCAACATTGTTTTTGTTTTCAAGAAAATTTATGTGCGGGTTCTCCTCTACCTTCCTAGTTCTAGAGTAAAATACCCTAAAAGCCTTGCTATTTATAGAGTATCCAACTAAGAACCCCTCATCAGCCTTCCCATCAAATTTGCCTAAGGGATTTAAGGTATTAAAAATAGTTATAGGACACCCAAAAGATCTCACAAAGCTTATACTAGGTGGTCTACCAAGTAATAGTTCATAAGGTGTCTTGTTGTGAGGCTTAGTTACTAGAACCCTATTCTGAACATAACAAGCAGTATTAACTGCTTCAGCCCAAAATGTAGTAGGTAATAATGAATCTACTAGCATAGTCCTAGCTGCCTCTATTAGTGTCAAATTCTTTCTTTCAGCAACTCTATTTTGTTGTGGAGTTCTGGCAACACTAAACTCCTTTTTAATCCCTTTCATCCCATAGAACTGATTCATGTCATTATTCTTAAACTCAGTTCCATTGTCACATCTGATGATTTTAACCTTATGATTTATTTGATTTTCTATGCCAGTTATAAAAGTTTTAAGGATCCCACTACTCTCATCCTTAGTGGCCAAAAAGAAAACTCAACTAAATCTACTATAGTCATCAGTGGCAACAAGGCAATATATCTTATGATTGATACTCCTTACAAATGTTGGCCTAAATAAGTCCATATGCAACAATTGTAAGGGATACCTGATAGAGCTTATAAGCTTGGTCTTACAAGAGGCTTTATGTTGCTTTCCTTTCTAACAAGCAACACAAAAATGGTCATTTTCAAAAAGCTTTGAAGGTAAGCCTCTAACAAGGTTTCCCCTCATAAGTTTGTTCATAGTTTTAAAGTTTATATGACTAAGCCTCCTATACCATAAATTAGACTCATCTATTGTAGCCTTTGTAAATAAACAATTCAAACTTCCTGAAGGAACAGCATTCTTTAGATCAAAATTGTACATGTTGTTCTATATGGGAACTTTAAGCAAGACTTGACTTTCATAAAGTAGCTTAAAGTCAAGAGATAGAACAAGATATTAAGTTCCTTTACAAAGTATACATCTTCAAAGTCTAATTTCCCAGTCCTAATTTTACCTTTTCTAGTAATTTTATCTCTTTTAGGACTTTTAGTAAATGCAACAAATCCTCTATCAATGTCTTGATTATCTGTTAGGTAGGACTTGTTCCCAGTCATATGCCTAGAGCATCCACTATCAAAAATCCCTTGATCCTGTAAAGCATATTATGGATTACCTTGCACTCAAAATAAGAGAATTAGTTTCTCTTGGGGACCTAAGCCATCACTAACTTGAGTCTGCCTTTAGGAACAACATAGTCAAATCTTTTAGACATGTATGATCCATTATCTTTGGAGATATGGTCAATTACTTTTCCTGTTGGTCTCCAAATCCAGCATGCTGAGGACTTAATAGCATTTTCCTCTTGTCCCTGAATAACACTAACTACTGCTTTTATCCCAGCAGTAGTTACATTGTTTACCTTAACAATATTAACTTTTTCTTTAAAATCATTGTTTTTAGGTGCTGTTCTTTGATAAATAGTCCTCCTAACTGATGAAGGTGACTTATGAAAAACATTTAAACTTGGTTTTGCACCATTCATAGTTGGTCTAGATGCAACAGTATTAACATATCTGGCAGTACTATTTGATACTACTCCTCTTGAGGAGCTTTGCTTAGCAGTATTAACTGGTATATTGCCAGACTTTATTAAGACTACAATTGGAATAAAATTTCTTTTAGGATGTGGGTGAGTCAATTTATTTTGGTGATTCACCCTCTAAGCATTGTTCCATACTGGTCTAACTTCCCTTTGACCAGTAACCCTTCCCATATTATTCAACATAGATTTTCCAACCATTTTATTCTTATAAAAGTTATAGTCCTTGATTAAATGGTTAAGACTTCCACATACAAAACAAGCTTTCTTATTGAACTCAAAACCATCCCCTAGTTTTTGAGTCATTATTCCATTTCAATTTCTTTTATCAACCCTAGGATACCGACTTTTCCTAAGGTGTTCTGCTTGCCTATATGTGTGTTGTTCAATAACAAATTTCCTAGTATGTTCATCTAATTTAACAAAATTGATTTTAGCATAACTAGGTTTGTTTTGTTCAATTGAAGGTCTAATCACACAATCATCATCCCTATCAGACTCACACTCTTCAATAATAGGAGCACTAGGCCTAACATCTTTAGGTTGTTCCAAATTATCCTTACTAGACTTAGATGCAATTGATTCATTCCTAGGCACACTAGTGATAGTTTCACTCACATTAGTCTTATAGACAGAATCATCTAATCCAGCAAAGGACAAGTCAGGTCTTGAGGGCATGTAGTTCCTAATGTAGGGAGGGGGAACTGCATGATATCCCATAAACTTCTTAAACCTATCATTTACTAGATTATTTTCCTCTTCAATCTCATTCACGCTACTATCAGATGCACTTTTAAACACTTTACTATTATTCTTATGAATATCATGCAGTTCATTCTCAGTCATTTGACAGTCAAAACTAATACCAGTCTTGTTATTAATACTTATTTGACTGTTTAATAGATCAGTTAGATTCTTAAATAATGTTTCAAACTTTTCTAATTTGAGTTTCAAATCATCTTTTTCTCTTAAAGCCTCTGCTAACTAATTTGTAAGCTTTGTTATAGAATTATCTCTTACCTTAACATCATATTTCAAAAATGCAATGTCTTCCTCATAAACAACTTCATTTTTTTGATGAACAACAATTCTAGCTCCTAATGATTCTAAGCCTAATTAATAACATATAATTTCTAGGCTAGATTTTTTAAGCTGTTCTTTCTGTTTATCAAAGTGTTCTTTTAAAGACACATAGGATTTTAAGCAATCTTTGGAGCAAGTGGATACCTCTGAGTCTGGACTTGATGAACTAGATGAACCTGAAGACAAATGGGCTAATAGAGCAAAGTCTATGGGTCCTTCTTCAGTTTGAAAGCTCTAATCATAACCACCTATCTCGTCTTGAACAACCAAGGCATTTGTAGGAGTCTCCACTAGTACAATCCTTCTTGGAGCATCTCCATTTCTATTCCCCTTATTCCTTAGTGCCCTGCATTCCCCAAAAAAGTGACCTCTCCTGTGGCAGTTGTAACATTCAACCTTTGTCTTATCAAATCCAACAGTTTCTTTGCATTAAAATTTAGATTCCTTCATGTCTTCTTTAAGAATCTCTTCACCCTCATGGTAAGCATGGCCACCTGCCATTTAAGATCTATCTCTTCAAGATCATCATTATCAATTTGCTTCAGATCTTCATTCTCTAGCTGTGGACTATTAAATTGATTGACAAATAAGGAAAACATGACATCATCAGCATAGGTTAAGGAAGAAGCTTGTCCCTTTGACATAGTAGCAGGACCATCATGAGCAGTATTAACTGCTTCATTAGTACTGCTAGTATCATTTGAAGATACAAAAGCCACATTCTAAGAGTTTGAGCTTAAGCTTGATTGGCTTTTAATCTCAGCTTCATACACCTTCAAGTTGTTGTACAAATTGTTCATGCTCGGCCCATCTAGATTAGCTTTGTTACGTATGATCAAGGCAATATTGTTCCAAGCTGATGGTAGACTTCTTAGTAACTTAAGATTTGCATCCTCCTATGAGATAACTTCACCATGAATTTCCAATTAGCTAATAAGTTTCTGAAACCTATCATAGGTTTTATTTGGTCCTTCAGATCTTGATGCAGTAAAATTTTCATATTGCTGCTTCAGAATGGTTTTCTGCATTTTCTTTGATTATTTGTTGCCTCCAAACCTGGCCAACAACAAAGTGCTTTTTGCTTTCAATTCATTGATAGCTTCCCATAGAGTCTTTTCATCCTTGATTCCATGAAACTTTAATAGGTGCTCATCAAGAATGGCCAACAATAAAGTGCTTTTTGCTTTTAATTTATTCTTTCTTGCTAGCTTTTGTTCAGCAGTTTTGAGAGGAATGGGACCTTCAGTACTAGCTGATGCAATAGCAGGTACATCATCATTCACAATAACCTCCCAAAGAGCATAATAAATGTGAGTAAGATATTGATCCATTCTCGTGCTCCATAGATCATAGTCTCCTATTTTGAGTATAGGAAGTTTAGTGCAAACACTATTTGGGTAGTTTCTGACTGTCATTCCATCTTCTCTTTCATTATGAGATCTTGTGTAGATATAGTGTTCTTCTTATTTAGAGTTTCTCAACAAGCTCTAATACCACTTGTTAATCCCTTTTGAATAGATCTTACTTAGCTTGTTAAAGCTTAGCTTAGTTATACTGGATAGATCCAAGACAACTATAGTAGAAACTAAGATTGAGAATATTACAAACTATGCGGAATCTAGTTTGCAATACTAAGAAGAACAATGAAATAGTAAAACAAAATATTTGCTAAACTTTCAATATATTGAATACTATTTTAAATTACAAAATAGTTATAAATACTAACTATGATTGCTATGCAATCTATGAATACTAATATGAAAAACTAATGTGAAAACTGATATCTAAATCTATGCCTTAGGGTTCCTTTTATACACCAAGGAAACCCTAATGGGCTTACAAAATGTGTCAAGTGATCAATGCATATCTATTCCTAATATATCTCATGCATATCACTTTAGCAATACTAACTATTTATACCAACAGTACTAAATACATAACTAACAGTACTAATTAAACTGGCAGTACTAACACATTGCACTGGCAGTACTAACTATTACATTAGCATTACTAATGACTTAAATTATTTCTTCTAATCTTCAGCAGCAATAGTTTCTTCAATCAGCAGTATTAACTTGGGACGCCTTTATTCCTAACATCCACTCTGCATACTCCTTCGTTGGGTTGTTTATTATTTATTTTCTCAGAGTGAGGTGTGCCACTTAGATCCATACCACCTAATTTGTTAGCGTCCCCATTATTCTCATTATGGTGGTTTTTATCCATTTTGTTATTAATATTCAAATTGGGTTTGTGGAATAAGTCGTTAAGAGGGTTCCAGTATTCATGCCCATCCCATTCTTCATCGCTCAAAACTTCATCATTCAATAGTCCTTCTTCATTTCCTATTTCTATCCAGGTATGCAATAGTGCGCGTTAGTTGTCTCATCCACTTTTTTATGGTCCTTGAACTTCGAGTTCCTGCAAGGTATGAATTCGAGTGGATCACGACCTTCTTCATCATCATATCATAATTGCTAGCACATGATAGGGGATAAAATTTCTTAAAAAATTTCTTCACTAACTCTTCCCAGGTGGTAATATTCCCATCTCCCTCGTTCATCCACCATTTTCTTGCTTCCTTTAAAAGTGAGAGAGGAAAAGCTTTCATGCGGAGTTGAAAAGGGTCCACACCAGCTATTTTGACCAAGTCTACTATTTCAAGAACTTTGCCGATATGCCTGATCACATCTTCTTCACACCTTCTGCTGAAAGTGTTACTTTGTAGTTCCGTTAATAATTACTTGCCGAATTTAAATTCCGTGTTGCTTTCGACCCTCGGTTCAGCAAGATTTTGTTATGTTTGAGTTTCATTCAGAATAGGTTTTGCCATTGTTCGTCAATCGGTTTCCTAAAATTAAGCACAAATAATCAGTAGGATGTGCCCTTGGAGAATGGAACACATAAAACAGGAAATTAAAAACAAAAAATTACTACTGTTACTGTATCAGTTGACAGATACGTCATATTCAATTAATGTGAATATGCCGTATAGGTCTGTTGAATTCTAGTACATCGTATTGAGTTCACAGAATACGCCATATTGTTTAGAGAATAGATACGTTTTTAGACTATAAAACTCAATACGTTGTCCTAAGCAGAAGGTTAGATACGTCGTATCCAACTAGTGGATATGGCGTATCAGGTGATCAATCAGAACATAATACATTAAATACGAGAATTTAAACAAACAATTTAAACACACAATGCGAATAAATACAAACATAATTTAAATAATTAGATTACACTAAAGTAATTAATGGTTAATGGTTAGAAATACTAATAATATATGGTTTAATTAATTCACTCCCCGAAAACGGCGCCAAAAATCTGATGCGCTGTCATGTAGGGTCAATTATTTGATTATCAAGTTTTAAATTTATATTTAGCCGACAAACCTAAAACAACACTTTAACGGGCAGTGTACCCGGTCAAGATGGAGTTCCGCGGTAAGTAGGGTGTCAAACACTAAGAATGAAACATTAATCCTATATTCTATTAGTATTTTAATTAGTTCTAATTAGTCAATTTACTGGTTAAACCTATGCTATATACGTTGTCTAATGATATGGGGGGTTTTTAGCCTGAGAGACCGTCACAGGTTTGGTTATGACAAATATCAATTCAATACACAATAAGTATAAAAGAAGAAAATTAGAAGATAGAAAAGCGATACAAGCCAAATGATAGAAAATTGTATTAGTCATATTAAATCCGGTTAAATGTTGGTTTGTTAATTTTAGTGCAATGATTTACTTATCTCGAAGCGGCATATCATTCTTAAGACTTAGGCGGGACATCATCCTAAGACCTAGACACGATTAATCATGTCATAATTAATGCATCTGTATAAAGCATCCTTTATTTTAATTATAATCTATCTTAGGGAATCAAAGCAGTGGTGATTGATATGTGTGAAAACACATATCCATTTTATATCAAAAATGACCCATAAAAGACAAAATTATGCTTAAAATACTTGTATATTGCTTGTTTTGTCTTTGTGATTGTGTAGGTATGGATATAGCAAAAATCGCAAGAAATTGGCCAAAACCGGACAAAAATGGACACGGGAACGGATAGAGTACAAAAGAGCCAAAGATTTCTAAGTCAAAAATTCAACTCTAGTCAACCCTTGGTCAACCAAAGTCAACTTACTAGAAGACAAAACCTTCAAATAACCATAAAAGTCCTTAATGTTAAATCAATTTCATCAAAAGTCCCCAAAACCCTATCACCGTTAGCCCTTTATTAATAAAGGACTAACGGTCATTATCTTAAAACCATAAACCTGTTATCCACTTTACCCAAGCCCAAAACCCTTCAATAGCCCAGGTCAACGCCCTTTTAAACAAGGGTCAAACAAAGGTATAAAAAGATTAAAAAAAAGGGCGCGGGAAGATGTTTTAACTGTTCATCGTCGTCTCCGCATTTAACCCGACTCAAATCAAAGGGTAAATTGAAATTAGTGAGGTGGCAAGACAATTCAAGTGATAAGGTCTAAGCTGGCACAAGAAAACGTCATTAAGAGGCTCCCATTGGTTAATCCTCACAAGGAATAACATGCGGGACATGTAAGAAAGCACACTAATGATTGGTAATTTGCACTAAAGTTAGTGCAAAAGAAGCACAATGATCCTGACACACGAAATGCCACATTGGCAATCTGTGTGCTCACTCATTTTATCCAACGGACATCAATAAGGATCCAATGATAAGCAAGAATCAAGGGCCAAGATCAAGAGTTAGAGGAGCGTATTTAGACTCCTAGAAGCTTCTCAGTCCTGCTATAAATACAAGCCCACTCTTCTCACATATCATCTTCTTTTTCAGTTTTTAGCTTTTAGTAGCTTAGATAATTTTAGCTTATGTAATTTTAATTTTAGTCTCTCACCTTATTGTAATCTCTTATTCAAAGTTTTGTATTCAGTTTTAAATCAATAAAATCATAGTTTGCTTGTTCATAATGTATTTTTACCTATAAGATTATATATACCTCAAATGATTTTGTTCAACTGTTTCACAAGCTACTCTCATAAGCTTCTTATAAGCTCTCTGAGTCTATAAGCTCAGATTGAGCTCAAATTAGTTATTTAATATACTTAAACTCTTAAAATCATATTAATACCTTTGCTAAATGGGATTAAGCTTTTTGGATGATGAGCTAGCAATTGATGAGCTCATGGGACCTTTACTAGCTTATCCTTGTGATAAGCTAGAGCTATAGAAGTAGCTCCTTGAGCATTATAGCCTTTGTTAAGCTAAGGCAATTGTAAGTCTTCTTTAATTTTCAAGTTTCTTAGCTTAAATATTACATTTGCTTATTTTCAGTTTATTACTTACTTATAAGTGCTTAAATCTGTGTTATTATGCTTATTATGAATGTTTGAATATCTGTTATTAAGTTCTATAGCTTAGATCCTAGTTTACTTTATTTTGTCTTTTAAATCTGTTAAAAACCAAAAAAAATTAACATTAGTTTAATCATTATTGTTTGATCTGATTTTTGTGTTTGAGAATGATAAGTAGTTGTGTTATAAACTGTTAGACATTTGGTATTAAAGTTTTGTTCATTAAATTCAAATTTCATATGCTCAAATGAATTTTCATAGAAATAAGGGGGTGTTTGGCACGGCAATACTAACTTTAGTACTGCTTGAGGCCATTTGGTCTTTTGTTGTTGATTGAAGTTTCATTACTGAGTATGTTTATGCTGGATTT
>BQNB010208141.1:0-10428 GCA_026074375.1 Tanacetum coccineum
TCTTTGCCACGTCCTAGCCATGTTGGGATCTACTGAGTGCCGCATGTCATAATGGAGTGGTGTTCTGTCTTTATTTGTATAGTTGAGGAAAACACAGAGGTTGGGGGTGAGATTTTGCAATGCTAATGAAATAGTTTATCGCCATATTTAATATTCATTGATAACTTTCCGAATTCTCGAATAGTAGAGCTGTTTCTCTGATGTTTCTCTCCTTCACATATTTGCGTTTATGGTATTCTGCTAAAAAAAGTTTGTTTTATATTTTATTTTATTGACGTTAGTTTGCATTTCTGTCACATGTTAAGGATTACCTGCCTAGATGAGTTTAAATGCAGTTTGACTCTGAACATAAGAACTGAATGGCTACCAGATTATATAAAATTTAAGCATTGTACAATAATTTGCAGCATCCATTAAGCTGTTTTATTTGTTAATCCTGAAGCTTTTATACGGAGTATTGAACTTTCAGATAAGAGAGTCTACTTCTGGAAAAAAGTTTGACTTTGCACACTATTGGAACAAATCAGTGGATCGGAGTTTTGGACCAGCTATCCAGGCTGTTAGCTCTCGGCGGTCGTAGAGGTGCAATACTTGTGCTACACAACCAAAGTTATGGAAATACTTTACTACATTATGTTCGGCCTAATTTTTACAATGCCATGCTAATATTTTCTTTTTAAGGATCTTTGACACCATATGCATTGCCATAGCAATTTTATTAGGTGTTCATGTTTTTATTATGATGTATTTTTACCATTGTGTTTCTCTTTCATTATAATACCCCTTGAATGTTTCTCTTTACAAGATCATAGATACATTTATGCATATTGACTTTTAGGAGTCAAACTAATAAATTCGAAAGAACAAGTTATATCAATGTTCAACTTTGGGACTGCTAGAATCGACTTTTCAGTAGTCAAAAACAGAAAATGGACATAATATTTAGGAACCTGAAGCCATCCTTCATTCCTATAGAAGAGATCCAGGTTAAAATTGAATATCGATGAATGGATCAACAGTTTTAATTGCTCTATGAAGGAACTGCAAACTGACAGATGAAACATTAGTATGCAAATAATTGCAATCTTTACTTTGTTTTGTTGTTAACTTTGTCAAATTCGTCTCACTAATGAAGGTTTATTTACGATAACATTGTCGGTTCATATTAAGTTTTCCAATATAGATGGATAATAATGAATGCCTGGTTTTCTCTTGTTTTGTAGAAAGTACTATATGATCCGAGCATATAAGTATATAACATACTGTTCTATAAATTCCAGTCTCGTTGTTTGTCTTTGTAATTCTTAAAGCTGGTATATTTTATATACGTGAGTTGCTTATTATTATTCAGGAACTGATACAGATCTAATGTCTTTTAGAAAAATGAACAACATTAGTGCTGCATTTTCGATCACTGCGACTTTCTAACACAGTTACACATCTGATCATAGCTCACTTTTGCTTTTGATACTAATCATTGTGATCCACAATTACAAGCATTTATCACTGATGGTTATATTGCATGCATCATATATCCTAAATTGAGGAGCAGATGAAGAGTAACAAACGAAAAATAACTTAGAACTTATTACATCAGACTGATGGTATAACTGTACTGTTTCTACTCAAATTGGCCCGACGGGTGTTCAACACATAGTAGACACCCATGGCTACAAGAATTACAAATACAAAACTAAAGATAATGGCTGCAATGCCTCCAGCTCCAACTATAGGCCCACCCACTCTGCTTTCATGTGCTAAACTTGACTGAACCGTAGCAGCTAGAGGCAAAGGCGAGCAATTAGAGACTTCACATGGGTTTTGAACGTATAGTTGTGCATTCGGGTGAAAGAACGTATAAGCAGATGGTGGTAAAGCCATGAGGTTGTGAGCGAGTCCATGAGGAGCTCGATCTTGAGGTCCTGAAACGGTGAAGAATAGTAGAGTTAGTATGCTAACAACTGATGGTCTTGGAGTCATTTTGAATTTGTGTAGTATTTGATACTATTATGAGCGGATTTCACACTATATATAGTGGTTGTTTTATCATATTTTTGTGACATGCAACACTTTAGAAGGTTGAGTGAGGGAACAAAATGATGACTGTAGGTGCTTCTATGTGCATCACATGATATAACAAATGACAAAAGAATACCCCTTTCTTCTATGTCAACTCCTAGGTTTGGTTTAGTTATAGAAAAAAAAAAATTGTTTTGTGTTTTCAAATTTGTAAAAAAAAGGAGATTTATTTGTCACAAAACATAGAAAACGCGTTCATGTGATATTGTTTTTCATTCTCAAGAAAACAAGAAGGGTTACAAAGAAAACAAGGAAAACAAATAAAATGTGTTTTGTAGTTTTCCTTGTTAAGTTTGGAAATGTATGTTTTGTGTTTTGTAGAGAATTTTGTTGGAAAACAATGATTTGAACGCGATCTTTGTTTTCCACAAAACATTTATAAAAACAAGGGTGTTTTCACTCCAACTAAACGCAACCCTAATGTTTCTTCCAGTTTGGTACATATACTTACTAGCATGTAACTTTTATAAAAAGGGTATAATGGTCATATAAGGAGATGTTATATAGAAGCAGGTATGATAGAATGAATGTGTGTAATTATTGTATTATTAGAGTGGCAAACGCATGCTGTTACTGAAATCAATGGTTATTTCTTTTAGCCCCATACAAACATCATTTGATATGCTCCATTATCTATTTTTTTAATTATTTTTAGAAAATTCTTATGTTCTGTTATATACAAGTACTTGTTTGACATGAGTATTTATAAGCTGAATGAATAATCTATAATGAACTTGTCAAATGACTTGTTTTTTAATGATATCTCATATTGTGTAAGAAGCTCCATAACCAAATGGTTATGAGTTTAAGTTTACATAAACATGTGAGATAAATTTGTGGTGTAAATATTGTGAGATAATTAGAAAGAAAATGATTGAGATGACTAAAAAATATTGTATGACCCAATTATGTGGCTAAAAAGATATGTCAATAAATTATTGATTTGTACCAACAAAATACTAACACATATATTCAGGCATATAACCAGGGGCGGAGGGATGTATAACATAGGGGGGCCGGTGCCCTCAATAAACTGGATCGAAATTTTTTTTTAGTGCAAATTTTGTACTTTAACGGCCATATTTTTAGCTTGCCCCCATTCCAAATGCCAATTTGACTCCAATAAAACTACTTAAATATTAAAAAGCTACTGAAAAACTACTGAAAAGCTGCAAAAAAACTGAAAAAAAACTACTGTTTTTGAAGAATTTTTTTTTTGCCCCTATATATCAATATCCTGATTCCGCCACTGCATATAACTAAATATATCAATTAGTTATGTCAATCGATGCTTTAATTAAAATTGTTGTTAAAAATGTCTATAATTAACTTGATTTGACAACTTCAAGCCCATCCTTTCATTTTTGGATGCTTGAGAGTTGAAGCTAATTTATTTATATCGGTGGTGTTTAGTTATAAATATGAGGTTTTTGCTGAAACCCATGATGATGCCTTATTCTTTTGCAAACATTGAGGTTCGACAATGTCTAGTTTAATTAAGAGAAAAATTAATAGATATATAATGGTGATCTTCACCAAATTATTACTTCGTATTAAAGCTCAGAATTCTTGGGCTGTGTGTTGGTATTAAAAAAAGAAAAATTCACAATTAACGATGTAAAAAATAAATTCAAAACGTACTCCGAAAGTATACGAAAAGTTACAAAACCGATATTTAACTTTTACATATATACGATTTTTTTATATAACAAACCTTATTTATTAAATATGGAACACATATCTATCGATTCATTCGGAAAAAAATGTCACTAAAAAGATCGTCGAATTGTGAACAAAACGAGTCTAATATTGCAACGCTTTTGACATGCGTACGATTTTATAAAAATTGTTGAAGTTTAATATATATTTTCAAAATATTTACAGAAATAGTTTTTGAGATTATTGGTTTGTTGTAAGATGAGTTATGACGACAGACAAATAGTACTTGACATTATGATCCGTTACAAAAATAGTCTTGCGGGCTCCGCAACGACGCGCGAGATACAACCCTCGTTAACAGTAATAATGTAGTTTAAAAGGTGACATGAATGCAACATATGCCACCACACAAGCTACCAAAACCAACTCATCACCATCATTCTTTGGGTTGTGTCGATATGTTATAAAATTAGTTTGTAATATATAATTCTTATTATTAAATTTCCAGTACTTATAGTTTCTATTCAAACTAATTAAGAAAAACTCGTGAAGTATAACATTGAAAATAATATAATTAAATTAATGATTTTAGAGTTCTCTTTTTGAGAGTTTTTAAATAAATGTATTTTTTTTTAAACTTGCAAAATTGACACTCCAATAGATATTTATTTTCAATTTTACTTAACTTTGTTGCATATTGCTAAAAACTAATTTTTTTTTTATATTTCAAGATTACTCTTATTGTGTACTCAAATATACTTAATAGATTTGTTTTTTTCTCTTTAATGTCTGACGCATAACTGTGTTAGCGGATTAGTCTTCATGGCCCAAAGACATATTTTGCTTTTGTATATGTAGACTGTATCTGCTTATTAACCATTAGGGGTGTTCAAAAAAAGTGAAACGACGAACCGAGCCGAACCGTCAATCCGAAACCGAAAAATCGAAACTGAAGGAGCCGAAAACCGAATAAAACCCGTTATAATGGTTCGTTTCGGGTTTTTACTTTTAGTATTCCGCGGTTAAACCGAACCCGAACGTGCATATTATACAGTTGATCGTATTTTCTAACTAATATTCAAATAAATTGTACCCAGTATTAACCGATTATTGCATACTTTTTTTGTATAACGTACTATTTCGCTCGAAAGTAAAATTTGTAAAAATCTATGTGTGAAAATTGATTAATGTGATCGTAATCTATAACGTCGAGTAATATTTTTTGTTAATACGTTATATATGAATATTTGAATGCAATTATTGTAACGAAATACTTAAGTTTTATATGACTTTTAAATTCAACGTCATTTAATTTTATAGAGAATACATTTTATGTTCTAGACTTGCTATTTTATATACGGTTAACTCTATTAAACGTCAAAAAACGGTTAACCGTGACCGAACCGCTGGGTACCGCACACTTCGGTTACCCGCCTAGTACGGTTCGGGCGAGGATTAGTAAAATTAATTTACCGCCCCGCGACGATAGTTTAATCTTCCAAACTACCGAACCGAAACCGCCCCGTGACTACACGTCTCCTAATACTAAAATATATTTGTAATCTTTATGACACAGAAATACACAACCTTTCATGTCTTCAGGCAAATAGACGATAAACCCCAATAAACAAAAGCAAACCCTAGCACCTCACACTCGACTTAACAGTCGACTGCACATCCTATCCCTATCGATTTAATAGTCGATCACACACCATGACCAACCCTGATCAACCATCCACACCCCCTACTCTCACCTTGGTTGAAAAACTATATGTGGTACACAACATCAACACTCTTGTACCAGAAAAATTGGATCTTGCTGAATCCAACTACTCCACGTGGGAATTACTTCTTGTGTGTGTGTCCGTGTTGTGTGTAGAGAGTGACTGGAGTGTGTACTGTCACAAAACATCGACGGCTCAAAGCACACCGCGTCCACATCCACACTCCCACGGACGATTGCTTTTTTTGATCACAGCCGATTCATCGTTTTAAATAGTGGATCTTTCTTACACTATCTTCAACTCTTCGCAAACGGTTGATAAAAGCTAACCCTAAAACAGCCAAAGACGCATGGGACACCATTGAAGCAATCTTTCAAGACAACAAAAGGACACGCGTGGTTGCTTTAAAAGGCGAGCTACGTATGATCCAAATGGGTGACCAAACAGCCGACGAGTACTTCTCGAACATTGACTCCATCGTCACATTACTCAATGATCTTGGTTCGGATGTTAGCCAAGACGACGTTGTTACCTATGCAATCAATGGCTTAAGCGACAAGTATGGAAGCCTTGCTCAAATCATAGCTCACAAGGAACCGTTTCCCGACCTCTCCACCTTTTTTTTTTTTTTTTTTATTTTTTTTTTTTTTTCTTTTTTTTTTTTTCTTTCTTTTTTTTCGTTCAATGGTCTCTACTGAGGAGATGCGGATTCGGAATAAGTCTCCTTCATTGTCAGTAAGCACTAACTCTAGTGCTCCTCAAGTCCTGTTAACCGAGACACCGCATCGTGTTCAAGACACACGCACCAACAAGGAACGTGATAATCGTAATAATAACAAGACCGAGGTCTGTCGAAACTTTGGTCGAGGTGTTTGTCGTTGGGGTGCCACCTGCAGGTAGCATACTGATTCGTTCGTTCGCAGGGTACACGCTCACTCGTCTCAAAATAAACACGTTCAAAACACCTCAACATGCATATGGAAATTCGGTTTTGGTAATAGGGGACTTGATTTTGGCAGCCCAGCAACAATTTTATTCTTCTCCAAGCTCAAAACACTTTACATGGCCCAATATGGGTTATTACCATAAGCATTCCACCGCACTCCTATTGGGTTCAACAACTCGGTCAGTGTATTGATTCTGCCTCAGCCTTCGGCCAACAACAAAACTTATGAAACATGAGCTAAATCCAAATCAAACAGGCTCTATTTCCAATGATGATCAACTACTGGTAATACAGCGGAGCAATACAGGTCAAAGAAACGGTGCTACCCACAATGCTTTAAAACTATGACACTTACAGGATCCCGCCAAATGCAAACTGGGCATATTGGATACGGGTGCGTATTCATCTTAACTCTTTACTCATAAACCTTTAGTACTATTTTTAATTTCGTATGAATCCAATCTGTCCTTGTTGGCGCCGAGAAATCTATTCCGTCCCAAACACGGGCACGCACGTTACCTACTTCCGCATACCGCCCACTTCACTTAAATAATGTCCTTGTCACTCCCAATATTGTCAAAAATTGATTTTGGCGTCAATTTTGTTCGTGAAATAAATGGTACTATGAATTTGATGAGTTTGGTTTTTTTGTAAAGGATTTTTCGGACTCGTCAAATTTCCTCCCGAGGTGATAGCACGGGTGATCTCTACCCGGTCACGTCTCTATCCTATCACTCAAGCTTTTTATGGATCGGTCAGCAAACGTTGGCACCAACGACTTGGTATCCTGGAAGTGACGTGTTACGGTTTTTTAGTTCTATATAATTTAATGTCATGTATATAAAACGAAAGTCTCGTGCTTTGTCATGCGTGTCAGATTGGTAAACACGTGCGACTCCTTTTTCAGCTCTCAAAAACGATGGGTTAGTTCTTTTGTATTAGTTCATTCAGATTTATGGTAATTCTCCATTACGAATGTTTCGGGTTAAATTTTATGTTTTATTTCTTGTCATTTTTCACATTTATTTATGGGTTTATCCTTTCAGAAAATAAATTGATGCATTGTCCTCAAATTTATTCATTTCGGCTTAATGTCAAGAAACCAATTCATAAAATGACATTAAAATCGTTGCAATGGTGATTCTGGAGGCGAGTTTGACAAACAATTGCCCTACACCAATTATTTTCGTCAAATGGTTATTTACCATTCGCTCTCTTGCCTTAAAAACTTACAACCAAATGGCAAACATATGATCCGAATGATACGTACCATGAACAACCTCATCCGGATTACTCTTTTTCAAGCACACTTACCATCACTTTTGGTTGAAGCATAACTTCACCTTGGCTGCATATCTCTAAACCTTTTACCCTCTCTGGCGCCATAAATTAATGAAATCCCTTCACACCGTCTTTTCAAGACACATACCATAACTATGCGAATCTCCGTGTTTTTGGTTGTCTTTGCTATCCCTACAATCACACCAATCACAAACTTGAACACGCGCCCACTCCGCAAATTTTCCTTGGATATCCGACTATCACCTAGATATCGGTGTTAGCCTTGAATACGGCTAAAATAATCTTATCACGTCATGTGACATTTGCATGAGACGGTTTTTTCGTATGGTTATGACTCCTAATGAACCACGTCTTACACATTTTAAGACACTTCCCCTAATATATTCAAACAAACACCTTCTTACTATACTTATTCATCACCTAGGTCCCAAAACATACTACTCAGTCCACACCGAATAACAACCCTCCATCCAACCACCCACCAAATATCCTCTCCTACCAACCCATATACACGGCCACTATAAATTCGCAAATCAACCAAAAATCCCCTCACAACAGCTTCAGAATCACTCTTATACTGCGGTTACCACAAACTCCACCCCAATCCCGCCTCGACTCACTCACATGGTCACTCGCTCTATCGTGTCAGGACTCTTAATTCGCCCCACTCAAAGTTACCTTTAATGTCTCCACCATTTCCCCTATTCCTAAGTCGTTTCAATGTGTTTCTTGCCAAATTGGTATCGTGCTAGGTTGATGAATATAATGCTTTAATTAAAAATAATACTTGGGTTCTTGTCCCTAGACCACCGGACGCGAACATTGTTCGTTCCTTGTGGCTCTTTCGGCACAAGCATAATGCAGATGGCAGTCTTAATCGCTACAAGGCTCGCCTTGTGGCGAATGGCAGCACTCAAATTGCAGGTATTGACGTGGATGAGACTTTTAGTCCGGTTGTTAAACCGGCCACTATTCGTACGGTGCTCAGTCTTGCTATTTCTCGACATTGGCCAGTTCATCAGCTGGATGTCAAGAATGCCTTTTTGCATGGATCGTTATCTGAGACTGTCTACATGCATCAACCTCCTGGTTTTCGAGATCCGCGGCATCCTGATCATGTTTGCCTTTTACAGCGATCACTTTATGGGCTTAAACAGGCCCCTCGGGCCTGGTTTCAGCGATTTGCAGCCTATGCTGCTCGGGTTTTCTCCTCAGTCTCGATGTCGACTACATCACATTTTATTTACCCGACAGGGTCCGATATGCTACTTGCTATTATATGTTGATGATATTGTTTTGACTGCATCTTCTACAGCTTTGCTTCAGCGCATCATTGCTTCCCTTCATGCGGAATTTTCTATGACTGACTTGGACCGTTATTACTTTCTGGGTGTTTCCGTGACTCGTAATACTTCTGGGATGTTTTTATCTCCACAGAAGTATGCCACAGGTACTTGAGCGAGCTAGTATGCTTACTTGTAATCTGTGTCGTACTCTTGTTGACACAGATTCCAAGCTTGCTGCTACTGGTGATCCTGTTTCGGATCCTACACTATATCGCAGGCTTGCAAGGGCTCTACAGTATTTGACCTTTACACGGCCTGACATCTCTTATGCCGTTCAGCAGGTTTGTCTCTTTATGCATGATCCTCGAGAGCCTCATTTCTCTGCTCTCAAGCGTATCTGCTCTGGGGTATGTATGTATTGGATGTGTGCGTGTGATGAGACGTGTGTGTTTTTTATTATATCCAGCTTTATTATCTTCGACATCCTCTTTTGTTGTTATTCAGATGCGGATTGGGTGGATGTCCCACTTCACGTTGCTTCTACTTCATCGGCTATTGTGGTTTCTTGGCTACAATATGTTACTTGGTCGTAACGACAATTTACTCTTTTCTCGATCCTAGTGCGGAGGCAGTGTATCGGTGAGTGTTGCCAATGCAGTGGCGAGACTTGCTTGGTTGCGCTATCTTTTACGTGAGCTTTCATACACCACTGGTCTACAGTACTATTGGTTTATTGTGATAACGTGAGTGTGTTATCTCTCTGTAATCCCATGCAACATCAGCGCACGAAGCATTTTGTGATTGACATTCACTTGATATATAATTCTTATTATTAAATTTCCAGTACTTATAGTTTCTATTCAAACTAATTAAGAAAAACTCGTGAAGTATAACATTGAAAATAATATAATTAAATTAATGATTTTAGAGTTATCTTTTTGAGAGTTTTTAAATAAATGTACGTAGTATTTTTTTTAAACTTGCAAAATTGACACTCCAGAAGATATTTATTTTCAATTTTACTTAACTTTGTTGCGTATTGCTAAAACTAAAACTTTTTTTATATTTCAAGATTACTCTTATCATTGTGTACTCAAATATACTTAATAGATTTGTTTTTTCTCTTTAATGTCTGACGCATAACTGCTGCTATGTTTGTAGCTTCTACAACTACCGATAAGTTACTAAATCTAACTTTTTTTTATCTCGAATATCATTGTGAAGTAAAAACAATGAATGTGATAAATGCGATCACATTGTGAACCCACTGCAAATTCAAAATACATGACATACGAATTTGACAGATTAGTGACAGAATTTGCGATCGAATTATGAACTATTACGATTTCATTATCGTTGTTTATAGTTAATGGAAAATCAGTTTTGTGTTAACCCAACCCAACCCAAAGTTTGTTCCTAAATAACTCATCTC
>BQNB010208144.1:0-10428 GCA_026074375.1 Tanacetum coccineum
CGACTAAACCGAAATAGATATCCAAAACCGAAAACCGAACCGAATAAGCTCGGTTCGGCTCGGTTTGTCGGGTCGGGTCAGTTTTCGGTTCAGCTTGCTCACCCCTATAACAAACAATAAACAATAAGCAAAAACAAAAATATAGATTATAACAAAATGTATGAACCATGTGTATGAAAAAAGATTTACATATTCCAATAATTTATGCGGTCATTTTCTCACGAACAAACAATTCTTTTTTTTCAAATAATTTGTCATATTTTTAATGATCATCATCTTTCTTTATTTTATCCTTAACCTTTCCTTTTCAACCTTTTTAAACGTTGAATCAATTGCAAATTTATTATATCAAATTTTATCTTCCTTTGTTGAACTCTCGACTTGTGTAATTGATACCTCTAACTAAACGTGGAATCAATTGCAAATTTATTATATCAAAATTTAATACAAAACTGATGAGAACAAGATTGAGGATGGAAACAAGGATAAGCTAGATGAGCTTACCGAGGTGTTTATGAGACATAATGGCAAAGACAAGAGTTTTGGTGAATCGCTTGAAACCAAGTTTGAGTAGTTCACCTAAGGCTTTCTATTAAGTGAACTAGTCAGATCACTCGGTTCACCCTACTTAATTTGAGTTTTTTTTCCTTTTCTTATTTATTTCATTTGTTTTTAGAGATAATTAATTCTTGTTTAGGAATGAAATTCGTTTTTTTTAGATTTTGTTTAGGAGTCTTGGAAGACTCTCCAATCTATCTTTTCTTTTATATATAGAACTTATGGTTTGTAATTTTTATTTTTCATCAATAAATTGTGTTATTAAGAGTTATCTCTTGTCAAGGTTGTATTCCCTTGAAGTGCGCCTCATTTATCACATATTGAATTAGAGATCAAAATTCGCTTCCGCGTCGTACATTAGAAGCTAGATTACATAATGACCAGTAAACAAACATATAATGAGGTTTTTCACCCGCGCTTCGCTGCGGGGCGCGATGTTTTATGTTAACGACTAACTTTGCAATGGAACGATAACCTAAGGACTATTTTCATATAGTAAGTTAGTCATTAAGGACTAACTTTGCAAACGATCGATAACCCCGAGGACTATTTTCGTAAATAGTTTCTCAAATTTTTTACCGAAATAGTCCTTGGGTTAGCGTTATGTTGCAAACTTAGTCATTAAAGACTAACTTCCCAACGGACTGATAACCTCAAGGACTATTTCCGTAAATTGTGTAGTAAGTTAGTCATTAAGGACTAACTTTGCAAATGACCAATAACGAACCGTGAGGACTATTTCCGTAAATTGATTAGAATTTTTTTACAGAAATGGTCTTTGGGTTAGCGTTTCGTTGCAAAGTTAGTCAATAAGGACTAACTTTGCAACGGATTGATAACCCCATGGACTATTCTCGTAAATTTTGTCTCGAAATTCATAAAAATAAATACACGACTCCCTTCTCTTTGTTAATATAGTATAATATAGATTACATCAAAATGCATGAACTATGTGTTGGAGAAAAGATGTGCATAGTGTGGCGAAAGGACTTGTGGTTATCATTTTATAATGTGTGAGGTATAATGTTTAATTCCTGCTAGGTGCAAACAATTTTGAAGTGACCACGTTAACCTCCTGAAAAGGAGGGCTTTACCTGATTTGAGTTTGTGTGGCGGTGGATTCAAACCCCGTGAATTAGTCAAGCAATGTGTGAAAAAATATGGTTAAAAAAAGGAAGTGCATATTCCAATAACTTCTACAATTATTTTCTCATGAATAATTTTTTTTGTTGAATTTCATACCCTTAAAAACACAATTAACTTCATATATACCTAATGAGCTTGTAAATATCATATATATACCAAAAGAAACATTTCAAATTTAATATTTTTTTCAATTTTACTTATTTCATTGAAAGCAAATTATATTATGACAATTCTACCTTTCACTCCACCAAAAGCATTATCTCTATAAAGAGTTGTTTTATCATCAGACAAAGCAGGATGAAGTGAAGTGACAATTTTCTCAACACCATGTTAGCATTAAGTAAATAATCAAATGAAACAAATTTATTTGCAAAACAATAAAATGAATATATGAGAATAACAACAAAATGAACCTACAGGTGTCACAATTAAAGTTAATGGTTCGAGTAAATACGAAGCAATTTCACTTATTTACTGCATGAATGTATTTAAACCATATAAGAGAAAGAATACCACAAATCAAAAGACATATCATTATGTAAATGTTTTATGGTTCTAGCACATTTTATTTGGTCTTACATAATGAAAGGTGCATAGTGGAGCACATTTCATCAAATTTCTTTTTTATATTTGGTTTCTACTTGGAGCTACTCTTAACAAGGATTCATTTTGGCGCTCCTTTTTAATCATGATTTTCGAGATTTTAGCCAACAAATTCATGTAGCTTGAACTAAACAAGAATTGAACTTGAGATAGTTCATATGTTAGTAATAGTGATTATACTTACAAATTTTTTCACCCACTTGATTTGATGGGAAATGAATAAGCCATCTGAAAATGTTCTTAAACTTTTTCCAAATGCCGCATGCTTGTTTCTAATTGGACTTTCATAAAGCGGGCCATTTTTTGGGGCAAATAAAAATGAGCCAGATACTTTTAGAAGAATAATTAATACTAGTAATGTTTTTTAGAAAGATATTTCTTACTTTATTGGACTTTCATAGTTTTAACATTTAAGGAGTCATAGTTTCATAGAATTTTCAAAAGCACAAGATAAGGTGCCTTATTGGTGCATGCTAGCTGTTGGGATTTAATATCTAGGTAACCAAGTAACTACGAGTACGCAGCGGATTGTATCTAGTAATAGCATATGATTAACACGTATACAAGAAGTAAATAGAAAGCGTACCTCTTAGCCAATTGATCAAGAAAACGAATAAAGCGACTAAAATAATCGCCTCTACGGTTGCTCACACAATCACGTCAACCGAACACGTTAAGTTGTCTAGACTTAACTTCACGAACAAAGCAACAATTGTACCTTCTTGGATCAAAACCATAATCAAACAAACCTTTGTGATCTTGAACCAATTAAACCGGATTAAGGTTTATAATAAACCCTAATTAACCAAAAATCCTTAAACCGAATTAAAGAACCCGAAAATCCAAATTGGGGTTCAACCGAATTCAGTTGAGGTGTACCGAAACCATTAACAACCCTAGAGAGGGGCCAGGCAATTTCAGTGAGGGAGGGAGGAGGAAAGGTTTTAGGATGAGCAAATTATGAGGTAGGTTATGGGTGTTTATATAGGCACCCAAACCCTAATTCTAGAAAACCTTCATGGGCCTTCTTAAATACTAATTGAACACAAAACCCATCTAGAACCTCCCATAGGCCCCGGCCACTTTGGTGTCCCCCTTGGAGTTCGGGTTTTGTCCAATTTAGTCCCTCGGTTTATATTTGTGAAGTATTAAACGCATTCTCCGTGTATTAACGTGTGTGCCCCCAATAAGCTCACATATTCGTAATGTATAAATGCTAGCCGACTACCATAATCCAACACTAGCTTCAAGAAATATCACCTACATTATCTATACACTGGTATGCGCCATCAACAACGGATCACTTGATTGCATATTCCTACAAGGGTCAAATTAAAAATATCAAAAAAATGTTACACAATCAAGATGTTGCCAATAAAATAGATAGAATTAGATATTAGTGTTTGCCACTTTGCGAATAATCAGTCAATAGAAAAACCAATCATACACACATAAATTACTGTAAATTTACTTAATTAATCACTCGATATAACTACGTTAAAAGGCAATATAGAAACTGTACAAATACTAGATATACCATAATATAGACACACAAGAAGTTTGGAAGAATTGAGAAGTCACTAGACTTCAACAGAATAAATCTCAGATGTAGACGTTAAAACGGCTATGTAAAACAGTTAAATTTCTGGGATTCTTACATGATATTAATGTCATACAGAAATTTTGAATATTTGAGTGATATTGATGAAACGATAACTCAAAGACTATGTTGTTATTAAATTGTGTTAGTTTGTGATTAAGGAGTTGTTTTATCATCAGACAAAGCAGGATGAAGTGAAGTGACAATTTTCTCAACACCATGGTAGCATTAAGTAACTAATCAAATGAAACAAATTTATTTGCAAACAATAAAATGAATATATGAGAATAACAACAAAATGAACCTACAGGTGTCACAATTAAAGTTTAATGGTTCGAGTAAATACAGAAGGCAATTTCATTTTTACTACATGAATTGTATTTTGTTATTATATAAGATAAAGATACCATAAATTTCAAAAGACAATATTTATGTAAATGTTTGTGATTCTAGCCCACTTTATTTGGTCTTACATAGTGAAAGGTGCATAGTGGAGCACATTTCATCAAATTTCTTTTTTATATTTGGTTTCTACTTGGAGCTACTCTTAACAAGGATTCATTTTGGCGCTCCTTTTTAATCACGAATTTCGAGCTTTTAGCCGACTAATTCATGTAGCTTGAGCTTATCACCACACAAATTTAAACCATGCAAAGCCTTTTTTTTTTCTTTCGAAGTTTGTTGTGACCATATTAGAGTTATTTACACTAAACAAGAATTGAACTTGAGATAGTTCATGTGATTATAGTTACAAATTTTTTCACCCACTTGATTTGATGGGAAATGAATAAGCCATCTGAAAATGTTCTTAAACTTTTTTCAAATGCCACATGCTTGTTTCTAATTGGACTTTCATAAAGCGGGCTATTTTTTTTGGCAAATAAAAATGAGCCACATACTTTTAGAAGGATAATTAATAATGTTTTTTAGAAAGATATTGCTTACTTTATTTTAGCCTACTTGGTTTCATAGTTTTAACATTTAAGGACTCATAGGACTTATGAGCTTATTTGATCTCAGCTTATATTTCATAACCACCCCCTCCCCTTGGCATTTTCTGGCTTATTTTGAGACTTGTGAGCTTATATAAGTTTATTACGATATGCTAAACTTAGATGAGTCCATAAGTCTCAAAATAAGCCAGAAAATTGAGGCTTATGGAATATAAGCCGAAATCAAATAAGCTCATAAGCCCATATATAAGCCGAAACAAACACCCCCTATGACAATTGGCTAATAAATTTTCATAGATAAATGAAACATCAGCTTTATTACACAGAGATATATACAGGTCTCTGAAGCAATATGACTATGGAATTGAGAATTTTGGCTTTTGGAATAGGAAATACATAAACATAGAATTTTCAAAAGCACAAGATAAGGTGCCTTATTGGTGCATGCTAGCTTCAAGAAATATCACCTACATTACCTATACACTGGTATGCGCCATCAGCAACGGATCACTTGATTGCATATTCCTACAAGGGTCAAATTAAAAATATCAAAAAAATGTTACACAATCAAGATGTTGCCAATAAAATAGATAGAATTAGACTCTTATGTGATATTAGTGTTTGCCACTTTGCGAATAATCAGTCAATAGAAAAACCAATCATACACACATAAATTACTGTAAATTTACTTAATTAATCACCCGATATAACTACGTTAAAAGGCAATATAGAAACTGTACAAATACTAGATATACCATATATAGACACACAAGAAGTTTGGAAGAAGTGAGAAGTCACTAAGACTCAAAGGAATAAATCTCAATTGTAGACCGATAACAACGGCTATGTAAACAGTAAATTTCTGGGATTCTTACATGGATATGTAATGTATAAGACATTTTGATATTTGAGGATAAAGCATGTGAAATATGCAAATTTAACAAAAAAGAGGACTTGAAAATGTGAAGAAATCTAAAAACAAAATTCCTATATCATCATATACCAACCATATTTTCCTAAATGCAAATTAAGTGGGAATCAACACACAGATCAACCAAACCCATTAATTTACGGCTAAGCCAAACCATTATACTTAGATAGGCACGATTGCAATAATTAACCAATTTTTTAAATTTGGACATGCCTGTTACTCTTGCTGAAAAGTATAAGGTAAATAGGTTGCTCAGGTGAGAGGCAGAACAACTCCCGCAGTATGTATGCACACACGCCAATGCTGTAAAAGAGTGGAAAATAATATCATATAAGCATCAAATCGAATTGCATCGCTAGAAAACATGTTAAAGAATAGTACAGGTCTTAGATTTACAGTGACAAATACGAAACTTGGTTGACAAATTGACAGTATCAGCATTTGAACAAGCGTTGAATAAAGATACTAATTTAGGCTCAAAGAGGCGGGCAAATAACTTTTCTTCAGACTTATGTTGTGACTATGGAGTGATAAAAAGATAGTGACTTAGGTTCGGAAAATGCTACCTCCCGAAACATGATAGTAAAAGTATCCAAAAGAAAGCAGTTATCCAACTTGATTCTATATAAGCTATCCACACCTGAAATGAAACAAATGCATATATAATAGTTTATAAATTATACTATGAAAAAAATAGTTTATTTTAAACCGTTGCAAACTCCACCATATGAGAAAGAAAGAGACTTATATGAATATATGTTGCCTATACGTTATTTAACCTGTGAAATTAGTATTATGAGAAGATATGTGTGTCAGTATTGTACATAAGTTGGCTTCATGAGCGAATAAACAGAAAGCTAGAATATAGAGTTGTCGCAGACATACAACGTCTATACCATGTTCCTTAAATTGACACAGTAATTTACAAAAATCTACAGACCATATCGGATTAAAACGAGTTGAAGAATAATTCCAGCTATCTAATACACTACCAAAGTAAATTTTGTTTTAAAGCCTTAATAAAATTGATCAACTGTGAGTCGGAACGCAAAGCATACGAGTAACACCACAATATGGATGTTGAGCTCGATTAGCAGTGTTATCATGCACCTGTAGGCATTTTTCCATGTTAATTTGCTTTACATTGCCTATTGAGGATACAATAAGTAGATATCAAAATAGTTCTTTCCATGAAAGAATTGTAACTTCTTTTGACTACTTCCATAAAATACAGTAAAGGAAAACTTATGGCGTGAGTACTTCCATGTGAAATGGAGAACCATCACCGAAAAATGCGTATATTGATGCTCCTATCATCAAACAGCCTAATGCCGCAACAATTACTCTTGCTGTTACAACAGAAGGCGCCCTCTTGTATCCCATGTCATCCCTAATCCAACAATGTTAATTAAACTTGATGTATTTATCTCAATGGAAGTTTTTTAACAGGATATTACTCCAAAATGTGTCATGTTAATTAGGAAGTTATACGGTGTTAGTACTTAATGGAACTTTTAGCATAATGTGACCAACAAACTTCATATTCTTGTGAATGATGAATCGATCCTAAGAATTTGTTTAATATGACGAAACACAATGTTGTCCAAGTACTTAAAAACAAATCACACTGTCCCCAAATGGCTTTCATCGACGCTTCTCGCAAATTCAAATTGAGCATAGTGAGAACCATTTTTAAGTTGTAATATATTTTGCCTAGTATGTGACAAATAGAGTTGTCTTAAAAGGATTTTGACATGACAATATACAAAATTCTGAAAAACTTACATTCTTAAAGCATATTGAAGAGACTAATACGACAATGAAAATAATGTTCGTTCTTACCATTTTTGACGTCTCGCCAACACAAAATATATCGGATCTTTTGAAGATTCTTCAGGTGTCAACATGAATAATAGCATAACGATGTGTCCACAAATAACAACACTGTCAAGAAAAGAAAATTTGACAATAGCTCCAAACCCATATTAGTATTCGCACATGATAATTCTGATATGCAACACGCGCATAACAGAATAACGTGTTAGCGAAAGAGGTTTGGTAATCATTACAGGTTAAAACTGCATTAATAGTAGTTGTTATACCAAAACAAACCCATAAAGTCACATACTATTACTATGCTAAAAGCAGAAGATCAATCACCTTCCAAACCAAAACACTGTGAAGATACAAAGAAGTCTTATGATCCATCTTGATTCCTTGTAGAAAAACCAAGCCTAAAGATTTAAAGTATAAAACCACATATGAGTCCAATTAATTCATATAGTTATATTGAGATCTATTCATTAATATAAGAAAATATTAAGTGAAATGTGTTATGTCTCTCTATGATTGCTCATATGTTTATTGTCGTGAAATTTACCTTTTGTTATTTAAGTGATTTTTATTAAAAAATGACTTTTTGCCTTAAAACAAAGCATTTTTGCAACAAACGACAAGGCCATCAGAATCATCGAAAAATGGAGGTCGGTTGGTGAACATTAAAGAAGATGGTCAAAAGATGTGTGAATCATCTCAAGAGAGTTAGTTTTGTTATTTTTCAATCTTGATATCAACTCTTCACTAAATCTTCTGAATGCATATGAGTTTTAACATGTTGAATTTGCATCTTACTCAATGTGCCTCTAAATCAAAATGTAACGGTACTGTCCGACTACTTAAGTACATCAAATAATGATGCTAATACTCTATCAAACATATGAGCTCGGTGCGGTACTTTAAGTGTCAAAAGATAAATGTTACACACTAACAACCTCCTCCTTAAAATCGAAATAAACTTACATACCCATATAGGCAATACATCTATCATAAAATCTATAAATGCCACTTGCGTCCACCTGCACAAAATTTGATCCGGGATCTATTTTTTTTTTAACGGCGGTATATTAAAAAGAAAACTAGCAAGGTGCTAGGAAACAATTGCAAAAGGGTTGATAGAGCGTTACAAGGATCACAAATCCACTCTATCCAATTCGGAATAACTCTTTTTTGTCTACTTTTAATCCAATTATACGAAGAAAGTTTAATGTTGTCGAGGATTAAATGCTTGTTGGGTTGCTTTGTATTGAAAACCTTGTCATTCCGAAATCGCCATATATGCCAAATAGTTGATTGAACCACTGCTTGTTGGTTGCTGAAATGGGGGCCTTTTTAGCAAAGGTAATTGCTTCTTGAAGGTTTGTGATGTCGACATTTGTGATTTTCCACCAATTCCCAATACTTTTCCACGTTTCTTTAGCTATCTTGCAATAGACAAATAAGTGCTCTTCTGATTTTATCGCATCGTCACATAAAGGGCATCAAATAGAATGAAGATCAATATCCCTTGAATCGAGGTTTAATCTTGTTGGAAGCCTTCGATTCAAGGTTCTCCATGTGAAGATATTGATTTTGAGGGGAAGAATTTTGTTCCAGCGGGTTGAAGAAGAAAATATGCGGGTAGACATGGTTGTGATGTGAGCTCTCATACCCTTTACCGTGAATATTCTAGAGTGAGAAGTTGTGCATTCCCATTTATCTTCAATAGAGGTCAGACGAAGGTGGGATACAAGGTTGCAAAGGCCTGCAAATTCAGTAAATTCTTCTTCTGAGCAGATGGGTCTGATCTAAGACCAATTGAAAACAATGCCCGAGTTTGATGGAAACCCATTGAATGGTTGGTTTGGGGCAGTAGATTCTCATGACAAAGGTCGGTATGAGGGTGTTCGGTCTCTTACCAGGCATGATTGGTGAGTCTCGAAACGAAAAAGTTTAAGAAATGTTTCTTTAAGGTTGAGACCCCCAAGCCATTCATCGTGCCAAAACTTAGTACGACTACCATCACCAACTTTTTTCTTAAAGGTCGAAGGTAGGCTTACATTAAATTTAAGAAGATCATCTTTAAGTTTTGCAATTCGAAACCAAGGGCCGGGATCTATTAATACTTTATATCATATAATTTTCATCAAATAAAAATTAAGAACATTTTGTTGTTGTGCTCTTTTCAAAATGCAAGTGAGCTACGTTGCCTGTATTTTAACAGAACTTATCACTTGCTTATCAGCTATAAAATCAATAAGTTTCTCGTTACCTAGCACGTGGGTCGATACAAGAAGAGAAGCCATCCATTAGTAGCCCATAAGTAAGCGCAGCTGCCATCACACATGTTAATACGCTGAATAAGAGTTTCAGTGCCACTAACGACACCGCCATTATTATTTATCCAAAATATGTTTTTTTCTGAGGTTATGATGTATAAATCAAAGATAATACCAACTCTAGATCGAGATAAATTTATTATATGATTCATTTTGGCCTAATTTTTAATGTAGGGTTCATCTATACTACTATATAAAGCATTTATAATGTGGGACCCATTAAAAATTAAGATAAGGAGGTGTAATCTTGACCATCCATTTCATTTTTGGGAATCACATCATAAAGTGATATGTGTCACCTTTTAATTAAAAAATCACTTTTATTTTCAAATTGAAATATCTTTTTATCTATTTAATTTAATTTTGATCTAATTTCACCATATTTTTTAAAATTTTATGCTTTTTAATTCAACATCCATTTTGATATATTTTTATAATTTTTTTTTACATTTTAATGAGTTTATTTTATGTTGATTTATATTT
>BQNB010208146.1:0-10428 GCA_026074375.1 Tanacetum coccineum
ATTTAAAATGTACTTGCATCCAGTTTGTAAAATAAACATGATCTCATCCCCGAGATTTGATAAATGATTGAAAAAGTATAAAAGATGGAGACTATAAACTCATATCAAGTAATGATAACGTAGAAGCAAAGTAGTGGCACGAAAAATGATGCAAAAGACTTTATCCGCAACCTATGAATAAATAATACATATTCACTAAATGGAAAAATAATAATATAAATACTTGCAATCTCGTCCCTAGTGTGTGTTTGAGTTGAGAAAATATCGCTTGTTTATAATTATGAGTTTTCATGAAAATTTGGCCAAATATAACGGGTCATGTCCTATTATTAATAAACATGTAAACTACGATATCGGATATTATAGAATCTAGGTCCGTTATGCTTTTGGTGGTTAATTCATGTCGGGCCTTAGTTTGGTCTCTAAATGTGTCAATTAATTAAGCGAAGGTATGACAACAACAAGTTAAATATGTTAAAGAATAAGTTTTTATTTTAAAATAATTTAGGCGACGGACGTAGAGTTTTAAGATTAAATTCTAGGCTCGATACATGGTGAAAACTAAAAGTAAGCTTTAAAACTTTGCCAGGTCGTCTACTGTTGGGAAATACAAGTCAAAAGGTCAAAGTTCTGCCACGAAAAAGTCAAAGTACTGTCAGTCAAAGATCGAAGTACTGCCGTGGATTAACACTTAGAAAAATAATGAGACAATGTTTATTTTTAGCGTGCGCTGATTGCGTGGCCCGAGTTTTGAAAGTCGTTTATGGTTTCGTTACTTAAAGTTAGGCTAAAATAAAAAAATCCTCATTACTCTATGACCTACTGACTATTAATCCTAATTTATAACTTTGCACGACGGGGTCGCTATCTAGGTCAGAAAGTGGTCGAAAGATAGGGCTTACACGCAACAGGTTACGACCATTGCACACCAGGTGTTCGACCTATTGTCAACACCTGTGCTAAACAGCCGATTTCATGTGTGAATTGCGGGTTGGTTACTAAACGCACAAGGGTGACGCTTGTTCTAGGTTAAAGGTGGTACATCAGGCTTCAAGTAGCAGCCTTTAGTTTGACATTTCCTTTGATACAATGGTCACATTAATTCGAGAAAAAGGGGCTTGTTGGTTGTTTTACAAAAAGAAGGTAAAATGACAGTTTTGCACAACGAGTTTGAGGTCTTGTGACCTTCTACTTACTTGACGAAAATGTATAATTCCAGGGGCAAAACACTCATGACATGTCCTATATTTGAAATGACCAAATTCGATCTCATATTCCCTACTTTTAAGGGTTGAAAATGTACTCAACTTGTTAGTGTAGGCTGCGTTTATTATCATTTTTTTTAAAAGAACATCAACAGGCGCGTTTTCTTGTAATCTAACTATTAAGTCCAACTATAATGACGGGTTTCCTTCTACACCTAATGCCCTCGCAATTATGTACATGGTTCCCTAGTCTCATCACAAACCGTATAGAGTTTTACATAAAAATCGTGCTATATCAAAGAGTCATAAGAAAAATATGTATTCTTTTTATCAAGCACACATTAAAGAAAAGTATTGCACATAATAGATAAGCAGTGAGGAAGGATTTTGCTCACAAAAGAACGCAAAGATGAAGGTGTGAACTCACAAGGACTTGAAAGGAAAAACGTGATGTTAAAGTTGTACCACCGAAAACCTAATTTGCTTACATAGACCAAATTCGATCACTTTGATTAAACCAAACGTCCCATTACTCTTGCCCCTCACTCATGTACTTGAAACAAACCGTAGCCACATCTTGCTTGCTGGAAATTCGCTTAAACAAAGAATCCACAAGTAAAGAATAAGGTTTAGGGTTTATGGAAAAGTGATGGTGGAGGTTTGTGTGTTGTGTATGCGAATTCAGAAAAACCAAAGTGAGAGGAGATGGAGTATGATTCTGAGGATGTTGTTGTTGTGTTTTCAAAGAGCTTTGCTTCGACCCTTCTTATAATTAACAGAATGAAACGTGCATAGTGCTTCCTCTTAAGTCACATTCTCTTGTTAATCCAAATGGGGCAAAGAATTCTTGGGTTTTCTATCGGTCAATGTCTAGTATAAAAAAGGTGGATACTGTTTAAGACTTGGGAGCAAAACTAAGGAGGGTAGCAGCTATATTATTCACTTGTATGGGTGGGTTTTAGTAAAAGGGGTTATGGGCTTTTATTCGTTAGGTTATAGGGTTAAATTAGGAGTAGATTGAGTATCCCTTTACAAATTTTAAGTGTATATTACTTGGTATTGTGGATTGGAAATGAATACAGGATTCACTTTGTCTAGTCGTAGGGATTTCTTGTGATTCTTGGATTGTCTAAGAAAATTTTTCTTATTGTTGCACCATTTAAAACAAATGTCGTAATATTTACTTGCTTGATTACTCTTAGAATTAAAGGCTAAGTGGAGGTTAAGGACACGAATGGTATTCATTACGATTTGATTTGTTAAATGCGTATATATAAAAAAAAATGAATGATAGCTTAAGGTCATTTTAACTCAAGGTAGACTTATTCATGATAGTAAAATGCCTCGCTTAAGTTTTACTTATTATGGTTTAAACTAGTGATCTAGAATTAAAAGTAAACAGTATAAATGGGAAGAAAAAATGAGTTATTGAATGTTATGAGACATGAAACACGGGGTGTTTTATACATTGAGGTGTTCTTGAAAGGTTCGATTTCAAAGAGAGGGAAATAAAATTTTAGGTGCGTTTGGTTTGTGACGTGAAAGAGAGCACCAGTGGGGTTGTTTGTTGTTTTAAAAAACTTTGGTTTTTGGCAAAAATACCTCCTAATGTTTATACTTGCATTTCCTTTTATTAACTTTCTTAGGGTAATTTCTAGATCTACTTTGGGCACAATTAGTCCCTAAAGGTTTATTAACCTAGACAAAGCCTTCCATTTTGCTATTTAATCCCTAAAGGCATAAACGCATAATATAAAGCCCAAATGAGTTAAATTTAATTAACTTCCCTTTAAATATTAATCCGTTATTGTTTAAAACTTTTTTCTATTTATCACATGATGGTTTTTTGAAGAAGATTATTTGACATTTTCTCCCCCTCAATTAATGACCTGTTTTCTAGTTAAAGAGATGTAGTCATTGTTTGAGTGGTCAAATGCCTTGAAAAATTATTTTCTGATAAAACTTTGAGATGATTAAATTCATTTTAAAATCAACACCTTAAAAAATAAGATTCCTCTTGTTTTAAACAAATAAATGCACTGACACGTACATTTATTGTATATAGGAAGCACATGTTGTGTTGCAAAGTAAACACAAGCCTTTGTATGAATATTAAGTAATTCATACCGAGAAAAATTAATTTCCCGTTGTGAGGTCAATTTTTCTTTTTGACGAAAATATTGCTCTTTAAATTGGATGACCGGGTTGCTATCTGAAATAATAGCAAGCCATTTGACATGTTTTAAAAACATTTTGAACTTCTGCTCGAACTTCATTTACAGCCTCGTATCATTATTGAATGACATTTCTAAGATCGTAAATGTTATTGATTTTCAGAAGACATGTCATAAAAATTATGTTTTTATATTTTCTGATTTTTTTAATTTTCTATTTTCTTTTCTAGTTTTATATTTTTATATTTTCTTTTTGAAAAATTTATATAAAATAAAAAATCTTTTTGGGTTTTTATATTTTCATTTATACAATAATGATACACATGATATTAACACTGAGTTACACCATTTACTCGTCATCTTCCTCTACCAGGATCTTTATACGTTTCAGGAGACTGCTTTTTCTTTCCTACTCTTTTCGACCAAGAAGTTGAATCTTTCTCGTGGCAAAGCTTTACTGAAGATGTCTGCAAGTTGATATTCTGTTCTAACAAAGTAGAGTTCCACAACTTCATTATCCTTTTACTCCTTAATAAAGTGGTATCTCACATCTATATGCTTGGATCTCGGGTGTTGAACATTGTTACAGCATAAAGCGATTGCACTCTTGTTATCACAGTTGAGAGGAATCTTGTTGAATTTAAGCCTAAATTTAAAAAAAAAAAAACTGTTAGTTGTGATCTCTTCCTTAAGATTTGAGTATAACATCCAGATAAAGCAATATATTCCGCCTCTGTACTGGAGATAGTAATGCTCTTTTGCTTTTTGGATGACCAGCTAACAAGTTTATCTCCTAAGAATTGTGCACTTCTGGATGTGCTTTGTCTAGTATCTTGACACCCAGTGTGGTCTGCATCTGCATATGGTGTTAGAGTAAAGCAAGAATCTTTCGAATACTAAAGACCCATATCAATGGTTCCTTTTAGGTATCGAAAGATTCGCTTAACTGCAGTGTATGTTGCTTTTCGGTAGGCTTTGCCTTATACCGGCACACTTGCACATGCAATTACAAGGTTGGTCTGCTGGATGTAAGTTTTTTACATTAGAACTATTGGATTAAGCTTTCTTGAAGTTATGCTGATCAGGTTTTGTGTTTATTGTGCTAAGCTTAAAAGTTAGTGTCGTTCATTAACTTTATTGTAAAATATGTTAAGTGTTAGTTGCTAATAGTTACAAGTTAGTACTGCTAGTTCATAGTTACTACTGTTAGTGTATATTAGTACTGCTAGTATAAAGTTAGTACTGCTGGTGAAGATTGAAGAAAATATTCTAAGTAGTTACTACTGCTTGTACTCAGTTAATGTTGTTGGTGTATAAGTTACTACTGCTCAAAGATTAAGACTGCTGAAAGAGTTTCTACTATCAGAGAAAAGATAAAGACAGAAGAAAGGATAAAGATTATTTGGAGATCAAGATTACTTACATGATAAGTATTAGTTTTATTTATTGAATAGTTCATTAGAGTAAATTCTATGTTCTTAGGAATATATTGTAAAGCGAACTAGGATCTCCTTGATGTATAAAAGGGGTCCTAGGGCTCATAGGTTTGATATCTTTTGTTTTGATACATTTTAGCTTCAGGTCTTTGTAACCCTATTACTGTAGGTGTATTGTATTATTTTCATTAATAATATTAGAGCTTTTGTTTGTTAAATTGTGTGTTCATAGAATTACTGTTTCATTAAGAATTCTTTTTAATATTAAAGATTAGATTCCGCATAATCTTTAATACATTCAAACAAAGTTTCTACTACAGTTGTGTTAGATTTATCTAATATAACTAAACTTAAACAAGCCTTTTAAGGGAATTCGGATCTATGAAAACTGGGATCAACAAGTGGTATCAGAGCTTGTTGCTTTGAGAAACTTTGCTAGAATATATGGATCAAGATTATGCACACATGGTGGCTGCATCTAAAGTTCCGATGCTCAAACCTGGTGAATTTGAGTTATGGAGGATGAGGATTGAACAATACATCCAGATGATTGACTATGCACTATGGGAAGTCATAGAGACTGGTGCAACCTTGCCAAAAATAGCAGTTGTGGAAGGTTTTGATGCAGTGAGCTATTTCATCTGCTAAAGATAAGGCTTAGAGAAGATTAGAAGTGAAGGCAAGAAGTACTTTAATGATGGGCATTCCCAATGAACATCAGTTAAAGTTTAACTCAATAAAGGATGCTAAGAAGTTGCTGGAAGCTATAGAAAAGAGATTTGGGGGGAATGAAGCTACTAAAAAGACTCAAAGGAATCTCTTGAGGCAGCAATATGAAAACTTCACTACTCCAAGCTTAGAGATGCTTAATCAATCTTTTGATAGGCTTTAAATGCTTTTGAGTCAGTTGGAGCTTTTGGGTGAAAAGCTTTCACAAGAAGATGTTAATCAGAAGTTATTAAGAAGCTTGTCACCTGAGTGGAACACACATGTTGTTGTGTGGAGGAATAAAGCTGAGTTAGAAACAATGAGCATGGATGATCTCTACAACAACCTCAAGGTGTATGAACCAGAAGTTAACGGGATGTCTAGCTCAAGTTCAAGCACACTAGACATGGCTTTTGTATCCTCTTCAAATAACAACAATAGCAGCACTAATGGAACAGTTAATATTGCTCAAGCAGTTAATACTACTTATAGAGTTTCTACTGCTAGCACTCAAGTTAATGTTGCTTACTCTAGAAACATTGATAACTTGAGTGATGTTGTTATTTGTTCATTATTTGCTAGTCAACCAAGTAATCCTTAACTTGTGAATGAGGATTTGCAACAAATTCATCCAGATGACATAGAAGAGATGGATTTGAGATGGCAGATGGCCATGTTGACTATGAGGGCTAGAAAGGTTTTGAAGAAACAGGAAGAAGCTTCTATTATTGGTGATGAGACCTATTGGTTTTTGTAAGTCTAAAGTGAAGTGCTACAACTGCCACAAGAGGGGACATTTTTCTAGGGAGTGCAGAGCTCCAAGACAACAAAAGCAAGGAAGTCTCAAGAAGGAGTGTGCATGTGGAAACATCTACTTCCATAGATTTGGTGTTATGTGATGATCTTGGTGGTTATGACTAGAGTGATCAGGCAGAGGATGGACCTCAATTATGCCTATGGCTTACTCATCTTCAAGTTCTGACTCAGAGGTATCTAATGATTCTACTTGTTCTAAATCTTGTTTGGAAACTGTTAAACTTCTTAAATCTTAATATGATCAACTATTAAAAGATTTTAAGAAATCTGAGTTAATGGTTCTAGGTTATAAGACAAGCTTAAAGTCAGTGGAAGAAAAACTTGAATTTTATAAAAAGAATGAGTCTACTTATGTAGAAAAAATTAATGGCTTAAAATGGGAAACTCAAGTAAATTACAAATACTATGTATTACAAAGAGAAATTATACTATTAGGTGAGTTTAGAAGAAGCTTGTAATATTCACCAAAATGAAAAAGATTGGCATTCAATTTTAATGTAGACAAATTTGAAAAAGCATCTAAAAGCTTAAGTCCCAAAACTCATAGAAAGTAGATTGTAGACAATGTGCAAAAAAGGCTTAGGCTATAATGCAGTTCCACACTCCCTACCACAGGAGAATTTCATGCCTCCAACACATGACAGGTTTTTACTGGGTTTAGATGATTTGTTAAGAACTGTGGTTAAGAACAGTAAAGCTAAGTTAGTGAAGAGAGCCTAAGAAGTTAGGAAGAATGATGATACCCTATTATTGAAGAATGGTTGTCAGATAGTGGAGGAAGAAAAATGTGTCTCAAAACTAAAACTAATGAAGAAAACAGTTGAAGCCTAGTATTGCTAAGATAGAGTTGTCTAACCCTAAGCAACAAAAGAAAACTCCTAGGAAAATGTTAAACAACTTGAGAATCTTTAGGCAAAACACTCACATTCAAGGAGGCATCAAAGAAACTGGAACAATATGATGTCTCAGAAACTAGGAAGTAATTTTGAGATGTTTAATAAGGCCTGTTATATGTGTGGAAGTTTTGATCATCTGCAAGCTAATTGCAATTACCATCAAAAATAGTTTCAAAATAAAAGGATGGTAAAACCTGTTTGGAACAATGCTCAAAGGGTGAATCATTAAAATTTTGCTAAAAAGACTCACCCCTATGCTAATAAGAACTTGGTTCCAAAAGCAGTACTAATGAAGTCTGGCTTAGTATCAGTTAATACCGCTAGACAAAATGTTTCAAAAACAACAGTATTAGTTAATACTGCTAGACAAGTCAATGCTGCTCACACAAAAACAACAGTGAATGGTGCTAGACCAATGTCATATCTTTCTAAAATAGCACATTCAACTTTTAAAAGGCCCTTTCCTAAGAACACAACATTTAAAAACAGTAATGTTAATAAAAGGGTTAATATTGTTAAAGGTAACAACTTTAATACTGCTAGGCCAAAAGCAGTAGTTAATGCTGCTAGGCCAAAAGCAGAAGTTAATACTGTTAAGGGAAATAATGTGAATGATGTTAAGGCCTCGGCTTGTTGGGTTTAGAAACCAAAGACTAAAGTTTTAGACATGTTTGCTTTATAAACACAAGCGTTGCTTTCAATCTCCCTATATTGAACTTTGATTACATTGAGCACAAAGGCATAAAAAAAAAAAATATCTATAAAAAAAAAAAAAAAAAAAAACATCCAAGTCAGTGTTGGCTTGGTCCCCAAAAGAAAACTGATTTTCTATCTAATTGTGCAGGGCAAATCACAAATGGATTTACAGGATCAAGGGAGTAATTGTAGTGGTTGCTCTAGGCACATGACAGGGAAGATTGTCCTATCTTACAAAAACTATGAAAGATAGTATGGAGGATATGTTGCTTTTGGAGAGAACCCCAAAGGAGGGAAAATCATAGTAAAAGGTTACCATAAAACTAGTAATCTAGATTTTGAAAATGTGTATTTTGTGAGAGAGTTAAAGTTTAATCTCTTTAGTGTCTCCACAAATGGGTGGATATAAAGATATAGTGGCTTTTTATGTCTCTGAATGTATTGTTTTATCTCCAAACTTTAAGTTCAATTAATAAGAGTCAAGTTTTACTTAGAGTTCCTATAAAGAACCATATGTATAGTGTTGAGTTAAAGAACATAGTTCCTAAAGGAGGTTTAATTGCTCTTTGCAAAAGCCACATCCTGATGAATCTAACTTTGGCATAGAAGGCTAGTCAGCTTAAATTTGAAATCATGAATAATGGTTAAAGGAAATCTTGTAAGAGGGTTTACCTTCCAAACTTTTTGAAAATATCAAACCTGTGTTGCTTGGTCAAGATGGAAAGCAGGACAGAGCATCTTGTATGTCCTCAATAACAGGAAACTCATTTAGTATTCCTTTACTTTTTTGGGCATAATGGCACTTGTTTGGTCTGACATTATAAAAAAGCCTTATGGAAGAATATATATTGCCTAGTTGTCTCAGATGATTATTGGAGGGTTTACATGGGTATTTTTCTAGCTATATTAAGATGAGACTAGTGGCATTCTTAGGCCTTTTTTAACTTAGGATAAAATTTTTGGTAGATCCACAGTTAAGTGGTGTGTAGATATGTTAAGGGACTGAGTTCAAAAAAAAAAAAAGGAATGAGGGAAATTGAATTGTTTTAGTGAAAAAATGGTATTTTTGAGACAATTTTGTGTAGCTAGAACTCCTTAACAAAATTGAGTTGTTGAGTGGAAGATTAGGACACACTAAAACTTGGCTGTAGGACTATGCTAGCGGATTTTTAGTTGCCAACTACTTTTTGGGCAGAAGCAGTTAATACTGCGTGCTATGTGCAAAATAGAGTGTTAGTAGTTAAGCCTCATAACAAGACCCAATATGAACTTTTTCATGGTAGAACACCAACTTTAAGTTTTATGAGACCATTTGGGTGTCCTGTTACCATTCTCAATACCATAGATCACTTAGGCAATTTTGATGGTAAGGCTGATGAATGTTTCTTTGTTGAATACTCTTTAAATAGTAAAGCCTTTATAGTATTCAATAGTAGAACAAGGATAGTGGAAGAAAACTTGCATATTAGGTTTAGTGAGAGTACACCTAATGTTATAGGTAGTGGACCAGATTGGCTATTTGATTTTGATGCACTAACAAGAACAATGAATTATGAGCCAATTTTTGCAGGTACACAGTCTAATGGTTTTGCAGGAACAAAAGCAAGTAATAATGCAGGTCAAGCTAGAAAGGAGATAGAGTCTGTCAAAGATTACATTTTGCTACCATTATGGACTGTTGATCCACCATTTTCCCAAGATCAAAAGAGTTCTCATGATGATGGATCCAAACCTTCAAGTAATGATGTAAAGAAGGTTGATGAAGATCCAAAAAAAGAAAGTGAATGTAATGATCCAGAGATGGAAGATAATGTTAACAGCACTAACAATGTTAATACTGTTAGTTAAACTGTTAATGTTGCTGGCACAAATAAAGTTAATGTTGTTGGTGAAAATATAAGCATCGAACTTCCATTTGATCCAAAAATGTCTGCTTTGGAAGATGATAGCATATTTTACTTCTCAAGTGATGATGAAGATGATGGTGTAGTGGCTGACATGAACAATTTGGATACAACAATCCAAGTAAGTCCTATTCCAACTACAAGAATTCATAAAGATCATCCTCTTGATTAAGTGATTGGAGATTTGCAATCAGCTACACCAACAAGAAAGATGTCAAAGAATTTGGAGGAACATGGGTTTGTTAGTACTATTCAACAAAGAACAAACCATAAAAACCTTCAAAACTGCTTGTTTGCTTGTTTTTTATCACAAGAAGAACCCAAAAAGGTAATTCATGCATTGAAGGATCCAAGTTGGATAGAGGCTATGCAGGAAGAGCTTCTATAATTCAAGTTACAAGAAGTTTGGACTTTAGTAGATTTACCAAATGGAAAAAGGGCTATAGGCCCTAAATGGGTTTTTAGGAATAAAAAGGATGAAAGGGGAATTGTGATAAGAAATAAAGTAAGATAGGTTGCTCAAGGATACACACAAGAAGAAGGGATTGACTATGATGAAGTCTTTGCCCCTGTTGCAAGAATTGAAGCAATTA
>BQNB010208151.1:0-10427 GCA_026074375.1 Tanacetum coccineum
GTCTTCATACTACCTTACCTCTTTATATGGTTGATCCCTCTTAAGATATTTCAAATGCATGTAATGTACTCTTAGGGGCCTTGTAATATTCTTCATACTACCTTACTTGTGTGTTGCCCTAACGGAATATTACATAGACGGCGGGTTCGTGTAATCCGTTCATGACCTAAGAAATACTTATATATTACATCGCAAGTGTAACAAAACAATAGGTATAATTGGATAGCTAGCAAGGAGTAATGCATTCTAGGTAAATATGCTTCATTGTATAATTGTTATTTAGTTTATTAGTTTAATTAGCTTAAAACCAAAGCCTCTCTAAAACCAGAATTTATTCGCTTTCATAAAATATAAAAACACAAAAATAATCTTCCTTTAACCTTTAGACCTTTGTGAACATTCGATCCGGCCTTCACAGTGCTATTCCCTTAGAGAACGATAACAACCCCCGAGTCTTGCCTATACTACACTGCAACGATTAGGTACACTGCCTAGGGAGTTGTAAAACTTTTTGTTGAAGTCCTACGACTACCGCATCAGGATCCATAACGATTTTCCTCGAATTTAGATTTGGAAAAGTTTAATGATGCTTGAGGATTTGACTTATATTGATATGCGATCATGTGAATTCTAGCTGAGACTGAGAATAGGTTAAAGGTTGACAGTTATAAGATGGTATTTACAACTTCCTAGTTTCTTTGTAGTGTTAAAGCCATAAATTACCAACATACTTTTATTTTTTTCCCGAGTTAGGCAAAATAGAATACATACTCCCATTATAACCATACAAACTTGTTGTAACCGGCTATTATAGGAAATGTAATTTTCAGAATTTCCATGTCATTAAATAATTCCACGTGGAATTGACTTAAATCACCCCACCTTATCACTTCTCATATATCTTTTCATCATCTAGATTCCAAGTTCCAGATCTCACATATTAACATCATACATAATTCACCCAATAAACCTACCATCAATCTTTAATCCAACACTAAAACAAGAACCCATCTCCCCTTTTAAATTTCACAACAAACCCACTTCAAAAATCCAATATTTTTCACTTCCCAACAATCTTTACTCAAAAAAACTAATCTCAGAAGCATAAACACAAACAGTTGACGGGTGTGAACATAAACAAGATGCGTATTGAATATGAAAACTTATTTATTTTAATATTTTAGAATTTAGAATCCTTTTTGATGACACAAAAATTAACCATTTAGTAATAACCATTAATTTTTCGTTACAAGTTGTGATTTTTTAAAGAAAACTGTTCAACTCTTTTCATCCGCTCCAACGTCTCCATCTTTTCCGGCGAGCTCAATTTCCCAGAAAATGTTTTGGAATCACTTGTTGCGAAGCAACAATTCCTCATTATTTAATGGATAAGAATTCACGGGTTTGGATAGTATGGGAGGAGATGGACCATGCGGGTTTGCTCACTTGGTGGATAAGAATTTATACATTGTTGAGGGTGAATGTATGATATTTATATGTTCTTGATGATGACAATGAGTTTTATAAAGAAATGATTTTTGGATTTTTTTTTATGATAATGTAATTTATGTTCAGTTGTTAATGGTGGGTGTAGTGATGAGAAATATTTTTAGTGACATGAATACTATGGTGATGTGGAGTCTATGTGGAAAAATAATTAATGAAAAATAAAGATGACCGGCTCACAAATGTGACGTGTCGGGCATTTTAACTTTTTAACCGGCGAACATCGGTATCATTTGAGCTAGTTGGTAAGTTTAAAAATAAAAATAAAGTTTGGATGGTTATAATGGGAGTATATATTCTATTTTGCCTAACTCGGGAAAAAAATGAAAAGTATGTTGGTAATTTATGGCTTTAACCTTTCTTTGTAAAAAAATTATAATATCGATATTATATACGAGTTAACTATACTAGAATGAAATCAACAAAAAGTTACCTTAAACGGTATTCCACAACATCCTTAGACGATCTAAAATGATGATTCCTAATCACTTGCACGTGTTCAGACGACATCGATTCAGAATCATATATCAACACAGATACAACATCAGTTAAACTCCCAACTCTCTTACACCTCGAGAGTCATGTCTTTGACTAAAACTATAAACTCTTTCCCCTGTTGGAATTATTTGATAATTATTAAGATTGGACGTATGTTTGTAAAGTTCATATTTTAGGACTGCAGTCTAATAGGGTCACGAGAAGTATGGTTTACACAAGCTATATGAGGTCTTCCGGTGTTGAATGGGTTTTTTTGGGTAGCCATTACAAGTAGTTGATCTCCGAACTGATGTTAATAGGTGAAAGAAATTATTTTGAATGGTGTCGAACCAAATATAAGAACTTAAACATGACGACGACGATGATGATGATGTAAAAGTTATGGAAGAAATGGCAAAAGAATATTAAAAATTTATGACATCGAAATTAATTATGCTGTAGTACCGGTATTTGATTATTATATTGTTGATGTCGAAACAAAATATGAAAGTTGTTGATATTTTATATTAATCTATAATACTACATATAATAGAAAAACTTACAAATCTTTTAAACTTAAAGTATCTTAGGAAGTCCTTACACTATTTTCAAAAGACATATGCAAAGTTGGAAACCATTAACACACTATTTATACATGTTGAAAATTGGGTTGACCCGGGTCACTTCAAACCCGTCAGGTCTAACCGGGTTTCGAAAATATAAAACCCGGTTTAATATGACCCATTTTCAACCAGAACCGGTTCAACCGCTTGAACCGCCCGGGTCGAACCAGGTTTCAAAATTATTATTTTTCGTTTATAACTCATAAACTTTTTTTATCACTAAAACTATCTGCCGTAATAAAATCCCGTTGCTATGCACGAGTGCTCGTCTAGTAAAAAATAAATGTTTAAAGTTGACAAAATTTAGAAAGTATGTGAATATATTATAAGAAATGCTAACAACCACCCTAAGGGTTGTGGTTAATAACAAACTCCACTTTTCATGTTTGATAATAATGCTAACATTAAAACATGATTAAAAATACTTGCCATTTTTTTTTCGTTTTTACAACCAATGAATGAAATGAACAAGCAAAAGAACCCGGGCATTGCGGCGGGGCTAATTTTTTCCCGAATAATTTTTTTTTTACGTTTCGAGGGTTTTTTTGGGCGATGCGTTATGGCGGGGCTAATTTTTAATATTTTCTTTTTTTGTATGATTCGGGGAAAAAAAATTTGCGTTGGGACGGACTAATTTTTTCCCGAATATTTTTTTTGGGACGGTTTTGTAAATTTTTGTGTAAGAAAATCGTAAATAGTTAAAAGGTGAGGGTCCGTTTTATTTATTTATTTTACTTTGGGCCAGATTTTATGCTATTTTTTGGCTAATTTTTTTCCGGATATTTCTTTTTTTTCTACGATTCGGGAATTTTTTTTTTGCGTTGGGACGGGTTAATTTTTTCCTGAATATTTTCTTTTTTTGGGACGGTTCGATATCTTTTTTTTTGGGCCGATGAATGTAAAAAAGTTGTGAACAATAAAAACTTGACGTGTTTTTTTTGTTAATTTTTTTACGGGATTTTTTGTGTAAGAAAATCGTAAATAATTAAAAGTTGAGGGACCGTTTTGTATTTTTTTTACTTTGGGCCAGATTTCAGGCTAATTTTGGGCTAGTTTTTTTTTTTTACTTTGGGCCACATTTTATGCGAATTTTAAGCTAGTTTGTCGACAAATGTGTATATTAGTAATAATTTTTTTTTATATGGCTTATGTGTTGGGCCTCATGTTTAAAGTGTTGTTTTTTTTTGCTATATGAGTTTTTTTTTTAATATAATGGGTTGTACGTTTGTGACCATATCGATTATTTTAAAGTTATTAGGTATCGAAGATGTTTTCGCGGGTATTTTTTTTATCTGAATAAATCGAAACTTTTGTAATATTTTGTTTTCCTCCTACTTTGTGCATACAAATTTAAAAAAAAAACCAAAATCGGGCTGACCCAAAATAAAAGCTCATTACTGTAGCATTGTGGCCCACTGTCAAAACGAGAGTGGATTTGTCCACAAATGTGTTATATATTAATTACAAATATGTTTGGGATATAATAAGAGCTAATAACAAATTCATGATGATTTTGTTTGGACAATGTATTATTTTTTAGAGAGTAAATTGCATAAATCGTCCTTAAAGTTTGGCCAAATTGCATGTTTCGTCCCAAACGTTACGAAAGTGCAATGATCGTCTCTGTGGGAAACCTTCGGTGCAAGTATCGTCCCTGTGGGGAAACCTTTGGACAAACCTTTGGTGCAAGTATCATCCCTGCAGGGACGATACTTGTAACAAATGTTTCCTACAGGGACGATCCTTGCACTTTCGTGACGTTTGGGACGAAACATGCAATTTGGTCAAACTTTAAGGACTATTTATCAATTTACTCTTTTTTAGATGTAAGGTGAAAAGTTTGTTGTTAATGACATATTTTACTATCTTTTATGCAAACGAAAATGGTTAATTTTGCGACATCATTTTCTATCTCCTCGAGTTAAAGTGAAGAAAAAGGTCAAATCAACTCAACCTAAACCCAAAACCAAACACATCTCCCCTTTACAACCCTAAAACCATTATCAACAACCACCATCAACACACACACACACACAAAGACATAGAGACAGATCGATAAATAGAATAAAGCAAAAATGGTGATGGCGAGGCTAAGGATGTTCGTGGCAGAAGAACCAATCGTTGCTGCTTCTTGTCTCATCGGCGGCTTCGGTATTTCCTTTCCCCCTTTTTACAAACCCCTCCAATCTTTTTACATCTCACCTAACAATCTTCATAATATTATCTTGTAGATTTAATTAAAACATAAACTTAAGTAATTTAATTAAAACTCCCTTTATTTATGAGATCGAAATGAAATGATTTTCGCCCTTTGCGCGGTTTCTAGGCGTAATTGTTTTAGACAAGTATCTAATGTAGATTAATACCAGAATCTGTTTTTTCGTATGTCTGCACTTGCAAAGATGTTGTTTTTCCTCTTATGTCGGTAGGCGCACAAACGTTTATAGAAAAATGCATTTGTTTTTCCCTGTTTATGTTTACACTTGAGAGGCAAAATAGGGTAAAGACTAAAAAAGCTTCATCTACGTATATATTAGTTTCATTATGAACTACGAACCGATTTAAATCTCATTATGCTTAATATACCGTTCTTTATGATGCATTATGCATATGTAAATTTTGCATAAAATATGCATCCGTCATAAGTAAATACTATAAAATATTTTGCATAATGAATACAAGTTTTAAGTATGTTGTGAATAATGAGTTTAGTACAAGTATATGAAGCATTAATGACTTTTACCCGGCAAAAAGATTTATATTAAATCTTAATTATCACTTGTTTCTTAAAAACTTTGAATCCACATTTTCATTTACCGACATGGCATTGCAGATTAGACATAAAACATTTGAAAAAACAACTACAACCTAAGCTACGCTATTTATTTATATGAAGCATTTAAGCTGATGGTTTCAATAGTTTGTCACTTGTTATTAGGTTGAAGTTTGCGTTTGTGTATAGGTAGCATATGTTTTTGTGTTAGTTGCAAGAAAGAGCGGCCTACGGTATTAAATTTATTGAATGTAATTTAAGTTTTGTTGATGATAGCTGGCTACTTTAAATATGTTTATGTTATGGCAACATAAAACCTGGAAAACCGGTAGCGGGTTGCTAGTTTACTGGCTTTACCCATTTTAGTGAAGTTTTAGTACTTTTGTTTTTGTAATCTGAAACCTATCGGAGAGGGAGGTTCTTCTTGTGCAAGAGGTAACGTCGAGCGAGGGTGAGGACGTGAGGTAGGAGCAATGAGGGGTAATAAGCATCAATGGTGAGGAATGAGGAGGATATGTCTTGTCGTTTTGTTGGGACGGGGTTTAGAGAGAGAAATGTATGAATTGGACGATACGTATGTGCCTGGGATCGTTGTTATCGACAAAAGTTAATTATTTGAAATAAAAATAACATAAACAAAAATGCTTTTAGAAAAGTGCAAACTGCATAAATGAGAATAATTGACAATATATTTTTTTTTATTGTATAATGCATAGTTTGAAAACCAATGTTGTAGGATTCACGTATCAAGGTCCACAGCTTGGAGAAAACATATATGTGCAAACATCACCTAAGTTGTTAAACCTAAATGAGGTGGCTCGGTAGTACAACTCATAATGCTTTTGGCTTGCACTTAGACTCATCGGTCAATAATAACTCGTTTCATTCCGACTTTATAAATCCAAATTGAAGATTGTGCGCAAAGCATATTCACAAGTCGCAATTCACAAAAAAACACAACACTACCTTATTTGATTTATATATGCATGCATGGCCACAGTCACCTGAGTACCTGACTAACCTTAAATCCTTAAATACGGCCATTTGCACCTTGTATTTAGTGTCTCAGGTGCCTCACATAGCATCAATGGCTGTCCTGCAAAATTATAATAACTCTCACAAAGTCTTTCGAGTGAAATACAGTCTCGTGCAAGTGAGGTGAATATGATGTTCTGCATTAAATGTCATCGCAAGTTAAAATATTCACTTTAAGATGTAATAACTTGGTATCAACACCGATGTAAAACTTTATGTTTGTCTTGACTATTGATTGCGCAATATGTTGCCTCACTTGCATAAAACTATATTGTGCTTGCAAAACTTGATGAGAGTTAGTATGAGTGGCTGTGTGGCAATCATTGATGTCTATGTGAGGCACCGAGCCAGCTAAAACCATGGTATAAATGGACTGATTTAACTAGCATTTGAGGCTAACCTGATGACTATGGTTCTACGTTCTAGTATGCAAACATAGTTGACTTTAAAATCGGGTAGTTGTTTTGTTTAGTTTTGAGAATGCAAACATAGCTGACTTTAAAATTGGGTTTATTTTCTAGTATGCTTTGCATGCTATCTTAATTTTTGGGTTACAAAACCAGAGTTTTGCAAATTTTCTTGGACGGTTTACGAGCCCAATAAACTCGGATTGAGTCGTCCTTGACTCACGAGTTAGGATTATTTCCGCGGTGTGTTACCGAGTCTCTGTTTTCTAGGCATAATTTGACTTGTACAAGTTCAATAGCTATGTCTACGGTGTATATATCATATGCAATTTTAGTGCAGCAATGAGTTGAAATTGTAGGATTTCGCTTCACGAGTCTACGACAATTGACACTTAGGCTCCTCAACTCTGGAACGTACCTTTGGATTAGATCTCTCTTGTCAAATTACCCTTTTTACAACATCTCCACTTGGTTTTCTGCATCTCTTTTTTTAGTTTCGTGAATTATGAAGTGTTATTTGGTGTGGAAAGGACGTTCAACGTTGACACCTAAACGACTCCGGTGTTCACATACGCTACAATAGATGCAGACAAAGCTGTAGCTATCGGCCATATATCCCTATTCGATCTCAACATATATCTTTGAAATATATTGCGCTGATATAACATACATGATTTCTATTCTAAATTAATACATCATAGTGCATCCTGTTCCATAAGTGACATATTCTGAGCTTTGTTTTGGATGGTACTGAACTCGTTCAACTAAACTAGTATAACTGCATCCCTATCAACTCACCATGCGGTAGGATCCACTAAGTTTGTACAATCTAAAGTCATTAATAAGTCGGTATTCAACAATAATGAGTGTTGGCTAATATGGTTGTCTTCCTGTGAATTTAATCTTAACCTTGCCGTGCGCTTGTGTTATACTGTTGAACTTTAGGTCTGTTCCTTCCTGCATTTGTGAGGCCTATGCTGGATTCATTTGCATCATCCAAGCAAGTTCCTCCACCTGCTTTAAGTGACGTGAGTACTGCACCTTGCCATATAATCAGAATTGATGTTGATGAATTTTTTTCTTTCAACTTATTGGGTTTGCTTGTTGCTTAACCCCTGCAATCAGACGTGCCAATTTTTGTCCATTTACTTATGAATTGGTGAAAGTTCTAATCTCAAAAAACTTATTATAAATGCAGAAAACCTTTTGAATCATTCTATACGAAAAAGAAATAGTTATTGGAATAATGTACTTTTATTTTGACAAACTACTTTTTTTTTTATAATATAAGATTATACGTTACTTTTACTTTTGACATATTGCCTTTTTAAGTTTACCTGACCTGAACTGTTCCAAGAATTACCCTATTTAGACTCGTTATCTGACCCACCGGGCTTGCCTGTTTTCGACCTCTGCATAGTAACAATGTGCCACTCTCCTTGAAGCTCAATCTCAGTTAGCTAACAGTGGATTATTGCAGGTGGTTGCGAATATGACTGGCAAAAAGCAAGGATGATCCGAATGGTAGAACTCCAGTCTTCGGTCCCCCATAAAACAAAGAAATATTGGAAGATGTTAATTGATGATTGTTTCCGTAATTTGTACCCTATCCCCATGTTGGTTTCGCTATGATAAACCTGGGTTAATAATATCCCTGTATCTCTATTCTACTGTAAACTAAAACATCCGCGTATACTTCGACTGAGTGAGGCTATCAAAAGGTTATTTCAGTTAATTGTACCTTTTGAGCAAATGTATGTTATAGTAAAAGACCCGCAACAGCAACATACTGTTTTAATGGTTGGAATTCTTCGAGAGTTCTGAGATTTTTTCAATGCTGATTGTTTTTAGACAGCATACAAATGAGATGTTTGACAGGCCAAAACAAACTTAAAGTAACACTAAAATACAATCGTGAATCATACTGAATACCATTCACCTTATAGTACTATTCAAACTAGCAAACTCAGATGCTAGATTTATTTACACCAGATAGAAACCATTGATTATGGCTACATTTCCATTCAACTGTAATTAGACACCATCACAACCATTGATTATGGCTACATTTCTATTCTCATACTTTTTTTTTTTTTGAAACGGCAACTATCCATCTCACATTATCAGCCACAAATCTATATTCTCATACTTATTAGGTATACGAATTTTCCTCTTTGAAGTTTTTCTTTTGGCTGACATGATTCATACCAATCGGATCTTATTAGTACAAAAATATCAAAACTAATCACAAAATTGGTGATTATGTATGAAATCAGAATTTTGGCGCAAAAATCAAAATCGCTATGCTCAATTCTCCAAAATTAACGGTTAAAAATTCAATCAAACAGTATCACAATCAAACAGTATCAAGCTATGTATAATCGTTTTTTGAATCGAGTGTATGGTTTAATTTTGAAAATTATGAAGGAAATAATATAGCGATGAAGCTTTTAGTAGTTTTTAATTGGTGGGAAAAAGACGGGAAAAGTTGTTAGAGGAGAGAGAGAAAAAGAGAGAGTACGAAGTTTTGTTAGGAGATAGAATCGGTAAGAAGAGAGAGAATTATACTATCATATCTATTATCTAACATTTGGCTTATTAAAGTTGCGTTTATGCTATGTTTTTCATGCATTGTTTCTTCGAGTTGTGTTATATAGTTTTTGATAAGGAGTTTTAGAACAAACGAAACAAAACTTCACTATAACCAACTTAGGCGTTTGCTGAGTTGTCAAGTGCTTACGCATGTAAATAAGCCAGAGGTTGCTGTTCGACTATAATGTCAAATATGTTCTGTTGCCAACTTGCCATCACCTAAACATTTTATTTGGTTACACAGATGCAAGCAAAGAACACATAGCTAAACTACTTAAGCGAAGTTAAAAGATTAACATTAGACTTGTGTTCCATAGCAAGGTACATGACAGCTTTGAGCCTTTGACTTGCATCTAATTTCCGCTAGCAGCCTAGCAATACAAGATTTTTTGATTGATGAGGGTGATATGTTCCGGATCGAGCGTGTTTCAACCAATCTAAAGGTTGGGAGTTCAAGCCTCGCTGGAAGCATGTGTGAAATATATTGTGAGATATGTGGTATAGATTGTGAAAAAAAATTGTCATTCTAAAAAAAAAAAGGATATAAATAATACAATAAATATTTGGGATCTTACTTTGGTAACTTCTTTTTAATATTTAGTTTAATGATTTTCTTTCTACATACGACTAAAATTGCCGTTAAAAAAAATGATTTACTTTCTACATACGACTAGTAGAGTACTAGAGTAGTTACTGGAAGTCTGGAACCATGAGTGAACTCAACCTAATGAACCGTTTGACGAAAAGTTTTACGTTAATGATTAACTTTGCAACGTCAAAACTTTACAACGAGGCTGGGCCATGGCTCATCTTGAGATTTTAAATCTTTTTACCTGTGGGGTGAGCAGATTAACCGAAAATACCGAATAAATCGAAAACCAAAACCGAATCGAACCGAAATCAACTGAACCGAACTAATAAACGAACCGAATTTGCCAAAACTGAACCACACCGAACTACAAATTCGGTTTTCGGGTTGATATGAGTTTGACAATCTGAACCGAAAAACAGAAC
>BQNB010208152.1:0-10427 GCA_026074375.1 Tanacetum coccineum
ATGTGTCAAACAACTCATAAATATCCTAATTTAAAGGGTCAATTGTTCATACAAAACATGGATTTAATTTTCCTTAATCTAATTATTATAAACCCTAACGGACAAGAATTTAAAAAATAGATAATAAACAAGTTAAGGAATGATATTAACATACCCTAGGCATGATTAAATGGTTGATAGATTGATTCTTGAAAACTTTTTCTTTGTTTTTATGAGAAACCCGACGGTTTTGGTGAGTGTGTGTTGTTTTTATATTTATAATGAGTTAGAATCGTGTTTGGTAAGTTTTATCTATGAAAACTGCTTTAAAGTGTGGCGTACTTCTCCCTCCTGTTTTTTTTTTAATTTATATTATATATATATAGATTACACAAAACTTGTTTTTGCAAACTTCATTATTTAAACATAATTTCAATCCATCATATTAACTTAATATTAATATTCATCGGACTAATGTCCGTACATCAAATGTAATCCCTTATGGATTTATACATATGATTTTATTTAAGACTCAATAGAAAAGTAAAAATAGTTATAGGAGTACATAGGTTCCCTCCTTTATTCCAACTTGGTCCGACTCTTAACTCCACAAACCAATTGGGTGACATGATGTCACTCAACTTATGACTTTGACAACTTCTGGTCTGTTTTCTTTGTTGTAAACCCTTTCAAATAAATGTTTCCATACGGATCAGTTAACCTTTTCTCAGTACGCTATTGTCCTGTTGCTTCTTCTTGTTTAGTATAAGAACCTTTATAATCAGGTTTCCAGTTAACGTGCTTTGATGGTACTGGTAATGAGCCAAGGAAACTAACCACCTTCTTCCAAACACTAATTTTCCGGAATGGGTTAGTTACGGTTTGTATAGCTAACGATCGCTCAGCTGGATCGTTACAGTTCAAGTACGGTGCAGGCTTCGGTCCATATATCGGTGCTCCAAACTTATTCCTCTTAATATGATACTCTTCCTTGTCATCACTATCACTTTCTGCGTTTCTCATAACATCTGATCTTGCAGCACGGAAGGTTTGGTGACAAAATCCATCAAAAGTCAAGAAAAGTCTCTATGGAGTATTGACTATGCCACCAATCGTACGTAGGAATCCCCGACCGACTACTATTGGTGAATCACGGTCGATTGGTATTGGTGAATCACGGTCGATTGGAATATCTAAGATTAGAAACTTAGCAATTAAGGTAGTGACCCTTACCTGACAAAGAACGTTTGTGAGTATCCCTATAGCTTCTGCCTGAGTATGATTTATCATCGTGATTCTTCTATCAACCTTCTTCATTTCCTCTCTTCCTAACTGTTCATAGATCTGGTAAGGCATGGTATTTATATCCGACCCAGTATCTGCAAACGCATTTTCATTAATCTGTCCCTCCAATCTGATGGAAAATATGAATGCTCCGGGGTCGTCTTTTTATTTTAACGCCTTACCTTTAATCCTTTTTACTACTTCCTCTTCTTCTTTTACAATCTTTCCATCTAACTCTACATTGTCTTTCTAAATTTCATCAAGAATTTTCTTGTATTTGTCATGATAAGCCATTGTCTCGATTATAGGCCTTTCTTCCTCTAATAAAGCAAATGGTATTCGTTATTTTATACATACTTTTTACCATGAAAAAATGAGCCTAAATGACCAAAAACATAATTAAAATGGCAAATATATGTTGTTTTTGTGTTTGTGTATGTGCAGGTACGGATATCAAGAAAAGGACAAAAATAAAGACAAAACCGGACAAAGCCAAACACGAGATTGAAAAGAGCGTGAGAAAACGAGTTCAACGGTGCTTTCGGATTTTATTGGGCCAGCTCGTAACCCATTTTATGGGCCGGGCCAGCCCATGTTAATTACCAAGCCCAACAAGAATAATAAAAATGAAATGTAAATGAAATGTATAAGAAGTGGTTGAATTCACTCCAATTCATCCCCCAGTGCCCCCTGTAAATTATAATACAGAACACCATCATTTGAGATGTGCAAACGTACTCTTGAAATGGGCCAATCATCATTCGACATGTGGCGAAGCAAAATACATTCATTTCAATATGCAAAGAACATTTGATTTTATATTAAAAGTGAATTGATGACGTAAACGGCACATGGAGAGAAATTAATTCATTTTGTGATCACGTGACCAAACACTCAAATGAAAATGGCGAATGAGGAGTGGACACGTGACGAGGGAAAAAAGTTTATCAGTATGTAAATGAAAAGAGAGTGAAAATGATCCAAAGGCTATCAATAATTGCGTTTGAAGAAAGCTAATAAAATGGACACGTGTCTTAGTTTCATCGGTGGATCAGCTGCAATTGTTCGTGTGATCCGTGTGATACTAAATGCAAGCCAATGATTGGCTACTCAAGTGATAAATGATTGGAGCAATTTTACAACATCACCCCTCACGCCTATAAAAGCAAAACCAGCTCCCCTCATTTTGGAGTTAGTTAGTTAGTTTTATTTTTTTTAGTATAGTTTTAATATTTTTAGCTTATTTCAAATATGTAATAGCTTAATTTTCTTTTCTTGCTTATTGTACCTTTATTATTTCAAGATCTTAATACATTGATGTAATAAAAATAGTTTAAAGCTTGTTGATGATCTAGTTTTGCTTTTTGTTCAATAAATCTCTCGTTTCTATTTTTTTTGTTGTTTGGCTTATCATCGAGCTTAAATTGTTTGGATCATCCGTCCGTGAGTTTTTCGGCTTATTTCGTTTCGTGAGATAAGTAGTTTAAATTTTATAAGTGCTTTTAGATTTCTAATTTTTGATTTCGTTTGCTTATTGGTTCAAATAATTGCTCACTAGTCTCATCAAATCCGTTTCGTTTCTTGTTTATTAATTGGTTAAAGTTTGTTAGATTAAGATCGTTTCGTTTCTTAGTGAATTTTTGATGTCATAATAAGTTGCTTTTTATGTTTATGGTTCGAACTAAGCATGCGTTTGGCACTTCTTAAACAGTTAGGCACGTTTGAATTATAGAAAATTAGCAGTGAACAAAATCCATGATAAAATCCATGTGTATTTTCTTAATGATGTATCTTCTTAATGATGTGTTTTGACGGATTTTGTAAAATGAAAGTGGGCCTCATTTTATTCCAAGTTAAATTAGAGTATTATGTAGTAACAGTTTATGAAATGAAATGTCGTTAGTTAACATTTTGTTTTATATTTTGTGTTTGGTACCGGTCTACTCATGAGGCGAGGAGCTTACGGGTTTATTTAGCTAGACCGACTTTGATTAGTTGTTTTAGTTAAATAAATCGGGTGGTATTCGTTTAATTGCGGGTCTCCAATTCGGTTAATTTTCTATTCCTTTTTCAATTAATTAGTGTAGTTTTTATTTTGTCATTTTATAATATTGTTTTGATTTTTGTCATGCTTAGTGTAGATTTATTTTTTTTATCATTAAATGCTATGTTTAATTTCATTATGAGTAGTGAGTAGTTTTATTAATGCTTGTTAAGTGATTTGTGGAATTGTGATTTAAGTGTGGATTTGAAAAAGGTTTAATTAATTAATAATTTTGATTATTTAAGATTTGTGGTTTAAATATTTTAAGGACAAAATCCGAAGAATTAGTTAAACGACTTATCTAGAAATTAATATCTTTTTAAGAGATTTTTGTCAATAAAAACCAACGTTGTGAGATAACTATCTTTTCTAAAGATATTAATTCGTTAATTAACCTTAATTCACACTTAATGAACTTTTCACATCACTTAGCAAGCATTTGCATCTTTATTATTTTTTAGATCAATTTAGTATAATTCTCGTAGCTTAATTGTTTAGTATAATTTTAGTTTTCTTTTAGATCAATTTTAATAAAATCTTGTCGTTTTAATCTTAGAATTAATTTTAGTTTAATTTTTAGTATAAAACCAAATCAAAACTTATATGCTATTCAAGCTCGATTTACAACTCGAACGTAGATTTCCATTCACCTCTCGTCGAGGAAACGACCCGGGAGGTTTTTGATAATTGCTTTGGTTAAAAGCGATTTTCTAGAACCCGACGGAAAAATACTCACTATACTAAAATTGATTATCTTCCTCATTAGTACGTATTAATATATTATATATATTTTTATGTGTTGATTTGGACGGATCAGCAAACTTTCGGCTTATTCTGATTGCCAATGCTTCTTTTGCTGCTTCTTCTTGAGTTAAATGACCACCAGCTGATGAAGAAGTGTGAGAAGTATCGAAAAGGATGATTTGAGCCTTGAAATCCGAGCTCTATTTATACACAATCTTAAGGTATCAGTTAGGAAAGGGTGGCAAGCCAAAGGTTGCCCAATAATGGCAATCATTATGATTTTTAAGTAACTGAAGGTAAAGTGCGCCGCACAATGAAAATTGTGCGCCGTACTTCGTGTTTAATTAATTTGCATTTACTCCGCTTCAAAGTACGCCGCACAATGAGAATTGTGCGTCGCACTTTTGCCTCGTTCATTAACTCTCCCTTAGATTCTCTTCTAGATCCTTCTCATAACGACCGTTAGTGTATTTAACGGAATTTCTTTGCACGTTTAGTCCTTTTCTTCATTCTTGGTCCTGAAATGAATATTACACAACAAACAACCAAACTTTGCAATATTTCATGCGTTAACATATATATTTCATGTATTTTCGAGGGATAATTTATGTATATTTGAAGCGTTATGAAACGGGACCTGAGGTCGGAGCCTCGGGAACCACCCTCCGATAGTCAAGTCAGAACCTTGTTGTAAAGGGTTTAGCATAATATCATATGTATGATATGTGTGTAAGTAGTGAAGTATAAAAGATGATAACTTACGTTTAATGAATAGATACATGGGTATTTATAGTGCCTTAGATTGCTTTACCATTGGACAATAAGATGTGAGACACATTTTTATCCAATAAGTAATGACCAAGTTAGCTTACTAATCAAGCAGTCAAACTTACCTCTTTTAGATGGGTGTTGGTCTCTCACTTTGATCAAGATCTTATTCCTGGCCTCTTTGGTTATATGTGTATTGTCATGTTTATCCCGAACTGACTCGAGTCCAACCGCAGAAGGGGAGGTCCAACCAAGGAAGTCCAGCCGCGATAGGGAAGGAGTCTAGTTGCGAAAAATAAGAAGTCTAGCCGCGAAAGGGAAGGAGTCCAGCCGCCGAAAGGAAGGAGTCTAGCCGCGAAAGGGAGGGAGTCCAGCCCATTCTGGCCTATACGTCTACATGTCCCCTAGTCTAGTAAGATATGGTTTTGATCATGTTATGCCAGACATATACTTTGTCAAGAGCTATCTTTTTTTTTTCCATACACCATTATATCTGGTGTTGGACCGTGCAAATCATGCCCATTCTAGGCTTCACCCATATATATGTGTTGGGTGATGGTGCTCAGATGCTTGGTTTCCCATGTTTGAACGGTAAGGACCCCGTAAGAAGAATGATTTTTCTTTAGTCTGGGTAACACTAGCATTGGCCAGGTACCTTTCTTGTTCATCTCTTATGAGAGGATGATGAGAAGGATTTATGAGGATGGATATGCTCTCTATATGTTGTGTGATGGAAGGGGTAACATGTGACCATCTTTTAGCAACTTGTATGAGCTTATTGTTTCCATCATTTTTAAGATACGAACAATAGTGCAGATATCGTATCTGTCTTAAAACCAACGAAGAATGTACTTTCGTGGTTGGGTTAATTTTAAGGTTACCCATCCTGGTGCAAATATTATATCCGTCTTAAGACCAACGGAGAATGTAGTTTCGTGGTTGGGTTAATTTTGAGGTTACCCGTCATGGTGCGAATATTATATCCGTCTTAAGACCAACGAAGAATGTACTTTCGTGGCTGGGTTAATTGTTAGGTTACCCATCCTGATGCGAATATTATCTCCGTCTTAAGACCAACGAAGAATGTACTTCCGTGGTTGGGTTAATTGTTAGGTTACCCGTCCTGATGCGAATATTATATCCGTCTTAAGACCAACGGATAATGTACTTCCGTGGCTGGTTTAATTGTTAGGTTACCCGTCCTGATGCGAATATTACATCCGTCTTAAGATCAACGGAACTCCACCAGGAGTGAAGATACGATCTTTGTCCCTGGACATCTCCACTTAAAAGCGGCGGCATCTCTTTGGGATGGAACTTTCATGTGTTTAATTGTTTATACAATCATTAATGAAAGCCCGATTGAGATTTTCTTTTCCATTTGCTTCCCCATGGACAACTTAATTCGGGGTCGAGTCAAGCTCGTGACTCGGTTAAACTAAACACAAGTTTCTATATCCTGATCTAATTTTCCTAACCAATTAATGTGAGAGGCGTCGCCTTTCTTTCCTTCTCGTGTTTTGTGTTTTGTGATTTTATGTCTAGGATACCCGGATTTTGAAGACTCTCGTGCTCATTGTTTTGTCCATTCGTATATTCGAGCTTCATATCCTCAGCTTCATTTAGGGAATCCAATATCCTAATCTTATTGATTATCGTTTATCTTTAGCATACTTAATAAATGGTTTTAGATTTGCGTAGAGAACCCTTAATACTTGAATTATGCTTTGAAATTAGTATGGGGGTGACAGTCTCACATTGAGGATAATGTGCAGTTTTAGTATAGGGGGGGTCTATCGATTTGATTATACCTGCAGCCGTTGTTCTCACGTAACCCGTTTTTCCACCAAAAATATGTGATTTATGTAAAAATAGCAAAATTTAAAAAAATTTGTGCATGAAAAAGTGATAAATGTTAGAATAAAGTGATGTAATCAGTGTTGTGACACGAATAAAGGTGAGAACGAGAAATAATTTTTGACTCAACCGGTTTTATACCTTAGCTTTTTCCTTAACATATTTAAATCGAGTTTGTTGCTAGTCTTATGTAGGCTTATCCATTATGCCGAACTCGATTTATTAGAGTTAAGATTGTTGCCAGTCTATGTGACTTGTTAAAGTGCCGATCTTAATTCGCTAGGCTAAGCATTCGCGAGTCTCTTTCTTAGAGATTTTAAATTGCGAAGAACGAGAAATGATAGAGTCGATTATAAGTCATGATATTAAACATAGAGTAGTTGGTTCTCTTTCAAGCTTATATGTATTAATTGTGGCTTTTTCTCCCATTAGCTTGTCTCACTTATATGCATAAATGTTTAATAAATAAGGTTGTCCGGTTCAATTTAATTTTTAGTAACTTCCCTTTGATTTGGAAGTCGATGATTCGAATTTTGGCTTATTATATGCATCACATGTTTATTGCTTTACTTATACCTTAAAGAGCCTTAGGGTATATGGTATGAGTAGAGTTAATCATTTTATTACTTTTTGCCTTAAAGAGCCTTAGGGTATATGGCAAAAGTAATACTAATCATGAAATTATTTGTACCTTAAAGAGCCTTAGGGTATATGGTACTTATAAAATTAGTGATTATGTTGCTTAATTATTTTCACCTTAAAGAGCCTAAGGGTATATGGTGTTAATAATATTACTTGATTTATGTCTTAAAGAGCCTTAGGGTATATGACATGAATTAAGGCAAAAGCAACAAAAGCCAAAATTTCGTTCACTTCATCGGGTTTTCAAGGATAAGGGTGGAAGCTAAACTTTATTTTTAACCGTCCCACTTTATTTTTGGAATTAATAAGTATCGAAATAAAAGTCTTAAAGAGCCTTCGGGTATATGACTTAAATAAAATCTTGAGATACAAAATTAGGAAATAAGGGAGGAAAAGTAAGTACACAATTAGTATTTATGAGTAGTGTTAGTATCATGACTTGTATTTGACAATGATCTTGTTTTTAAGCTTAGTATGAAAAAGTGAAAGTTGGGGACGATGAATTTATTTTGCTTGTTCCATGATCCTAAGTGTAAAGTAAAAACCAAATAATAAATAAATAAATAATGTATGAAGTGATTGAGTATGGAAAGTAGTGAATGAAAAAGTAAAAAAAAAATTAATATAAAATATTAAAAATGGAAAAACGGGGCGTTTCTGAACTATTGATTCTTTAGTCCCTTTAGATGAGCACTTGGCTACTTTTCAAGGTGATTAATTTTCTTATATTTTATTTTTATCCCCTTTTCGGAGAATTTAGAATTTTTAGTTTTTAAGAGCGTATTTATAAATTGCGTGAGACCACGACAATATTTAGTATGCGGAATTTGGTATTCGATTTTTATAACATACTTTTTACCTGAAAAACTAAACCCAAGACCAAAAAACATAATTTAAAATGGCATAATTATATGCCCTGTTTTGTGTTTGTGTCATCGTGCAGGAACGGATATGCAATAATGGACAAAATAAAGACGAAAGCGGATAAAACCAAGTACGAGATTGTAAAGAGCGCGAGAAAACAAGTCAAGCGGTGCTCTCGGATTTTATTGGGCCAGCCCGTAACCCACTTAACGGGCCGGGCCAGCCCAAGCTATATTAAGCCCAACAAATGCCCAACATGAATATAAGCCAGTAAAAAAAAAATAAAAAAAAAAAAAAAAAAAAAAAAAATAAAAAACAAAAAAAAAAAAAAAAAAAAAAAAAAAAAAACAAAAAAAAAGACAAAAAAAAAAAAAAAAAAAAAAAAAAAAAAAAAAAAAAAAAATTTTTAAAAAAAAAACAAAAAAAAAACAAAAAAAAAAAAACACACACACCCACACAATAAACACGTCCAATGTTAAAAAAGATCAACTTCTTATATATGAAAAGAGTGATGTCATCGCACATGCATGCGAAATTAAATCAAACGATATCACGTGCTCTTCCATTATGATATTTTCGGCGAGTTACAACTAGACACGTGGCAGGGACTAATCTTTATAACAATTCAAATTGCAAAAGGGGAAAATGATCAAACGGACATAAGGCGTGCGTTCATGTGAAGCAAACAAAAAAAGGGCATGTGGCATCATGAGATCAGTGGGATCAAATCTTTTAGCAAACTCGATCCGTCGTGAAGGGATATCAATGCAATGATTGGCTAATTAAATTACTTTTTGATTGGGAGAAATTTACAACATTACCCCCTCTCACCCCATATAAATCAAACGCCACCCCTTCATTTGAACCAGTTTTTTTTTCTTTTATTTTTTTAGTTTAGTTTAGTTTTTTTTTTTAGCTTATTTCTTTTTTTTGTAATTGCTTATTTTAGTTTTTATGCTTATTGTACTCGGCTCTTGTCTCAAGCTTTTTAATATAATGTAATAGATTTGGTAAAAGTTGAATAAAAATCACGGTTTGCTTATTTGGTGTTTAATCTTTCGGATACTTCTCTTTTTCGTGTGCTTATTCTATAAGCCGAAATTTCTGCTTATTTACTCATCTTATTATTTTCAAAAGCTATTAATTTTTTTATTAAATGACTCCTATAAGCCTTTTAAGCTCATTCGAATCATTTTCTAAAAGTTTTATTCACTTTTTGAAATAATAAGCTCTAATAAGCTCGAGTTTAGCTTATTTATGTACTTAATCGATTTATCTTTTGATTCATTAAAATGCTAGTAGTTTAGATCTCATTTTTGCTTCTTTGAATCTCGTTTGGATTAGATTGCTTATTGTTTATTAGTATTGTTTGCTTAATAAATTTTTGTTTCGATGATTGCTTAATTCGTCCTTGGTTTATTTAAGTCGTTAGATGACTTTATCCCATCATGCTAATTGCCTAATCTCGTTTCTTATTATGGACTTACATGGGATTCGTTGTAATTTGAGCTTATTAGTGTTGGATTCGGCTTAATAGGTTCTTGCGTAATCATTTACGTTGTTTGTTTGGATCGTTATAAAAGCTAGGCTACGTTTCGTTTGAAATAAATCATTTGATCTTCAATTCTTATTTGCTTCCGTCGTTATGGTCCTAAAGTAGTTAAGTTTGTTTTTATTCGACTTTAAGTCTCAATTTGGAAACTAGTTTTGTTTGAGCTCGCTAGGCTTTCGTTCGAGTTAATTTACAAAATTGTGATTTGGGCCACGTTTAATCAGTTAGGGACATTTGAATATTATTGTGATTTGAATGGGCCTGCTTGTATTGCATAAATATTTTACAAATTGTGAATATATGATATATACATCCACTGTTATCATAACAGTTTGACTACTTTTGTGTTTTGAGTTGTGATTTGGGCCTGGTGATTAAAATAGAATGAGCAATATTTGAATTTGTTATTAACCGTATAACATTTTGGTTTTGTGTTTTGCCTTTTGGTACCGGTCATCTCATGAGGCGTGGAGCTTACGGATTTATTTAGCTAGACCGACTTTAATTAGTTGTTTTAGTTAAATAAATCGGGTGGTATTCGTTTAAATTGCGGGTCTCCAATTCGGTTCATTTTCTATTCCTTTTTCAATTAATTAGTGTAGTTTTATTTTATGTTTGCCTATTTAATTTATGTCATGCTTAGTGTAGCTTTATTTTTAAAATGTTTAGTTTTTATTTCATTATGAGTAGTGA
>BQNB010208154.1:0-10427 GCA_026074375.1 Tanacetum coccineum
TTGTTCTTACTCTTATCTCTTGTCTTACTTTATTATTTCATATACTTATATTGTTCATATTGTGCAAGCATTGAATTCACAAAAAGTCGAATCTAAGTTTTACAAACAAACATAAACCTTAAATTAAAAAGCGGTAAACTATTCAACCCCCCTACTAGTTTTCCACAATGAACAACAACTCCAACCGCACCACACAAACCCTAGATCAATTAAGATCTAAGATCGCAGCCTAGATCGAAACCCTAAGAACTTAGGGTTTCAATCAGATAAGCTCTACCAAAACAAGAAAAAAAACAAATTTAATTCTAAACCCTAAATCAAATCATAAAGGAACGATTGAAGGATTAAGAACAAGAAAAAATGAATTTTAGAATGATAGGCATAAGATTTTGATGGCCACGCATACAATCAAAAACCTAATGAAGGTTTCGAAGAACAAAAGGATAGATTAATCAAAAAAGATCAACCACCCTAAATCCCTTAACAGAGTAGATGTTATAGGGTCCAATATGAATCAAGAAGGTATGTATGGTAGCCAAAATCCACACAAAAAGTGTTGAAATGGTGGCGGCCTGTTAGGGTTTTCAGGGACAACTGTTATGAGATCAAACGAAAGCGTTGGTTTAAAAAGGGTGGTTTATTTCAGGGACAACTGTGTTTGGCCCAAACTGAGTCATTTAAGTTTTTTGGGATTGTATCTGAAAGTGATAAAATGATGGTTCATTTTGTGATGTTATAGTTTACACCGACTAATGTGGTTGCGGCAAAATGGTGGTGGGTTTTTATGTCTGTTGTTATGTGTTTATGGTGTCCAAAATTTTGGATTGTTTTTATAGTTTGCCACCTGATTAGTTGTGTGTTCTTATGTTTGAATTCATGTTATCAGGTATCTGTTGATGTTGTCGGGTAGAGAGTTCTGTGCATGGCGCAGGGCATAATTTTCACGAAACGTAATGCGGAAACAACATGTGCGTGTTGTATTGTTAACGACAATACTTTACAATATTAGGCATTGTAGGTGGGTGGTGTGCTCTTATGTATATATTGTAGAATATGTTTGTAAATTTAATTTCTAGTATTTTGTAATTCGAAGGAAAATCGATAGGTTGTTTTGTGATGTTTTAGTTTATGTTATCTAATGTGGAAATTTGTTTATATTTGTTTATAAGAAAGCTTCATGTGTGTTGTTGTTTTTGCCAGACGGCATTTGTTTGTCGTCGACGTGAGTTATGTATAATGATAGGTGCTATGAAGTGTGTTTTATTTAGGTGGTGGAAAGCTTTGCTGTGTTTTTATGTTCGTCGTCATGTCTTTAGATTTCTAAAATTTTAGATGGTTTTTATAGTGGCTTGGCTCATTAGTTATTTGTTCTTATATATGAATTTGTGTTTTGAGGTCGTTGATGATGCTATTAGCCTAAGAATTTCTTGCGCGATGCACGACATGGTTTTCATCAAACATTATGGCGATGGTACAGGTATATATTGTATTCTTGACGGTGGTGGTTTACACTTTAAGGCATTAGAGTGATGTGGCATGGTTTCCTGCATTCTTTGTTCAACGTGTTTGTGTTTTGTCATTTGAAACATAGACGCAGGCTGTAAAAAGGCAATCGTAGTTTGTTTCGGATATTGTATTTGATGTTCAACGTAATTGTTGATGTTTTAATTATTAGCAAGTTCTTACTTTTTGTGTTTAAGTTATCGAAGATGGTGTAGCTGTGAGGAGGATGGAAGAAATCGACGTGTAATTTTTTTATGATGCTTGAAGGGCGAAACCAATATTGCATCGTTTTATACCTAAATGCTGCAGTTTTAAGGTGTATGTGAGAAGGGCGAATGAGTTGGGCCTCAAAATGATGTACTTTTGGTGTTTTCATAACACAAAAAGATTTGTTGAGGTAGGCTATTTATGGCTTTCATGAATATTTATGTTTTTTTATTAATGCATTTCAGAAGTCTGGTATTTTAAATTAAACCATCAACAAAATTTATATTTGAGCAACCGGTGTTTTTTGGCCCATTTGTAATCGTAATATTTCAACTTTATTTCTTGGTAGTTTCACGTTTACCATCAATACTTTAGGTTGTCAGATTTTAGGTTATGTCGATATGCATGGTTTTATATGTGTTTCGTAAGTTGTATTCTAATATCCTCAAATAAGCACACTTTTTATATATCATTTATTACTGTTATATTGCTCAAATTCTATGATTATACCTAGATATTGGTACTTAATTTTTTATATATGAATATTTAGGTTTTATGGAGCAATTAAGGAAAAGGCACGGAAAACGATGCAATTTTGGAGCAAAAATGAATAAGTTTGTATTCTGTTGAAAATGAAGGATATGGCGTATCTACATCCTGTGAATATGTCGTATTAAGCTAATCTAATATGCCAATATTGAAGCCCGTATCCAAGACAATACGTTGTATCCCACTTTGATGGATACGGCGTACAGAAGTCTCAATTGAAGAATTGACCCAACGTATCAAAGGCAAACTGTATCGGCATAAATTACAGATACGACGTATTGAAGTCAAGTCAATGTTGACTTGTCAAGATAAAAGGAATGTACGTGGCCTTTACGTATACATCAGGATACGATGTATCCATTATTGTCGATACGTCGTATCGCGCGACTGGACAGAAAGTATAAATAGAGACATTAAAATGCGAATTTTACACACATTCTCTCAAGAACAGAACCCTAGTTCGTGCAAAAGAGACCAACATCACCATCAATAATCAAGATCAAGTGGAGGAACCAAGTTCATATCATTTATGTGTAATTTATCAATTGGTTTGTTTTCTAGATTTTGTAATGTTTTTGTTTATTCGATCTTTGATGATTACTTTTGTGTTTGCTACTGAAATTATGGGATAATACCTTTTAGTGTTAGTAGTTTTATGATTAAAATGTTTGCATAGTTAATTGTTTGCTTCGATTCTTGTTGTTTATGAATTTTGGATAGTTTTGCTATGTTTATCATAAATTACTCGTTTATATGCTTATGACTTAGGTTTATTGCTAGATTATATAAGATTAGGAGCACTCTTATTGCTTTATAGTTCGAATCTTAGTAGGTTCTTGTTGGCGGCAACCTTACATAGACAGACTTGCCAATATCCCTATTAGGACTAGTGGTAGACAAGACCCTAGGTTAGACTGAGGTAGTAAGGCATATGAGTTAGTATACGTGTATGTTGTTCCCTTTATATTAGTGTACCAATAACTACAAATTTATAATACACTAACCCATGACTTGAAGTAATATTTTGAAAAGAATTGTGATAATAGTAAAGACTTGAAAGTAAAACACAAAACTATTTTCAATGTTTAATCCTCTATAAGTCTTATTAAAAATTATACCCATTGTTTGCGGAATAACAATAGGGATTGAATGACAATGTAAAGTATAAGTGATCTCTTCTCTAATAATTTAGCATAAACCAAAGAATTATGCTAAGATAACAACTATGCTAACCAATTAAACTATGTTTAGGGACTTAGTTGATTTGAAAGAGTAGGTGTTTGTGAATAATGAAACATTTAGTGCAAAAACGTAAACCTTACTCCTTTACAAGACTCTCTATATATAGTGCTAGGGTAGGGTCAGACCCATATGGGTGATAAGTGTGTGTCCCCAAGTTGATTGGACAAGTACATTCATACACTTGTCTCTATTGCACATTCTAATCTAGGTAAGGGGACAACACACTTTCTAAGGTCAGTGATGAAACTGACCTTGTTCTTATACCCTATTCAAGATAGTTTGACTTAAAGGGATAGTACTTGATCTGATCTCTTCAAACTTATCCCGCCTATTCTTCAGACTCTAAGTCTTCTAAGTCTTTATTATACTGAGGAGATCGTATGAGGGTTTAGTAAGCTTATTGCCATAGCTCACTGAACCCATCACCTTCTTCTTTAGCTCAAGGACTTCATTCACTGAGTGCCGCCTCACTGAATGCTTGGGTCTTTCTTCTTAGACTCAGGTTGAGCACTTGAAGGTAACTCACCGAATGACTATTCATCCAGTGACCTGAGTGATGTTCAAGGTTATTTAACACTTAGGATATTTTCTATTCAAACCCAAGTGAAAGATCATTAGACACTTAATTGGCCCAACAATCTCCCCCTATTTGGATATAAATATAGCTTAAGTGTTTTTTAGTATAAATGAGTAAATGCAGCTTCTTCTTACACTGATTCCTAGAAAGTAAATAAAGGATACTAATAACAAAATACATCATTCATTTATCAGTTACAAGTTCCTACCATCTATTACATAACTTTTAAATAAACATAAAAGATAAGGGACTACACATCAGTGTATCATAAACTCTCCAACTTCGCTCTCTTACTCAGGATCCTATCTTTGTCAGGTCTTTTGTTGATCATCTCGCTCATCAACATGATGAACCTTTGGTTTGCATCAGTCTTGACATTTAAGGCCATAAATTTATATCCTAGTAAGGTTTCAGTCTCAACCTTATGCACTTCATATACTCTTTGAAAGGCTTCATCACCAAAGGCATCTATAAAGAACAACCCATGTTCAAGTTGCTCAATCACCAGGTTGTTGACAAACTTAACTGCTGCAGGCAGTTCGCTGCGGCAGTGAAGGCCAACAATGTAAGTCTCAGGCTCTAATTTCATTCCCTTCCTCTTTCTCCTTGGGAGTGATGGATCTTGCTCAAGAAGAGGAATAGATTCACCAAGTCTTAGCTCTTTTGGAATTTTCTTCAGCCTTTCATACTTATTGCTTAGGAAGTCATCATATCCTTAGCACATTTGTTCTTCTTTGTAGGAATGATGGCATTCAGTTCATCCCATTCTGACAACCATATACCTCCATTTCCTATCCATTCATAACAATACTGTTGAAATCTGCTTTATCTACTATATAGTTTGCAAACCTAAAAGCTTTAAACTTCTTTGGAATGCTTCTTGGGATAGTTAGAACAACACTGTGGTCTGATGTAACAAAAAGAAAAAATTGCCCATAAGCCTCTCGAAATTTAGACATGAAACCTTCATTGATCATAATTCTATCAAGTATTTTCATGACACTAGAACTGATTTTTTTGGAAGATTTGATCCACGTATAAAACATGCAAGAGCTACAAATGTCTTCAATCTCAATATCATTTACACAATCAATCAAGTCTTGCATATCACTAGTCACACTTGACCCTCCATCTGAATGTTCATTAAATTTTAAAGTGACATTAAAATCACCAGCCAACATCCATATAGGATCAATTATAATAGTCTTTGCAGCCCTTAGATCCCTTTATAAGCTCTTTCTTTTAGGGCCTGTATTGGCAGCAAACACAAAACTGCAAAAATACTTAATATTGCTATTCAGAACATGAATTTGACACAGAACAGTCTGTTATGGAATAATGAAGAGCCATCATATTTACTATATCTTTATATCATCCAATCAAAATTCTACAACCATTTTGACTAAATGAAATATTTAAATACCAATTCCAGTTCCCAAATACCTTGTGAGCAACATCATCAATCTTCTTGGACTTCACATGAGTTTCAATTACTACACAAATGCTAATTCTTTCCTCTCTAATAAGCTGAGCTACCTCATTGAGATTTTTTAATTGATACATACTTCTTATATTCCAAATTGCTATTTTGAAATCCATTAACATTTGATTAGAGAAAAAGTCAATTGTCAATTTAGAACAGCTATATCCCTACCCCTTATTTCATCAGCTAACCATTTATGATCAGCTTGATTTTCATTCTCCGTTACATCTTCTGTTTTTTCATTTGCATTACTTTGCTCCTTCATTATATCCTCCTCTCATTTTTCCTTAAAGTAATTAATTATATCCTTTGACCAATCTTTTGTCTCTTGAATAGATGGTTGTAGTTTCTTATTTAGATATTGATCAACTATGATTTCGTCTTTTAAAACACTGAAATCATTTCTTTCATCATCATTTATTTCACTCAGAACTGCATACTTGTTAGCAGTTTTCTTCATAGCATTAAGGTTGTCTTTATGTATTGGCCATGCTTTATCTTTTTTGTTTTGCACAGTATTGCTACTCTTGTTATTAACATTCATACCATGCTTGCCATTATTTCTAGTCTTTTTCCTCCAGTAACCACCATTTCTACCCATGCAATTAATCCCACTTTCATCATTATTCACTTCATCCACATACCTCTTTTGACTTGCATTCTTCTTGCGTGTGACATCAATGAATCCTTCCATATCAGTTTATGCAATGTTCACTTTTTCCTTATTCAATTCCGATTCCTCTATTGTTTTAGGCCTTTTAACACAATTTTTATCTCCATGCCCAAGCAATGAGCAATGAGAACAAATCTCAGGTTTCCATACGTATTCAACATTCACAGTCTTTGATCCTTCTCTCTCATTTTCTTTGTTTCTATACTGAATAACAATTTAGTCTTTAAATCCTTTCTTTACATCCAATTCCACTAACACCCTGGCATACTCCAACCTACCAGATCCAGATTTACACATCTGTGTAGTTATGTTGTCCATAATCAAAGGTTTGCCCAGACTATTGGCTAAGGCACTAATACTATCATTACTCTAAGCCTCCAAAGGTACATTAGTAACTCTTTCCCACATAGTAATTGTAGACATTTCCTTCTTTTCCATACCAATAGTAGGATCCCATTTTTTAACAAACAAAGGTCTGTGATTAACAATCCAAGGACCATGATTCAAAACCTCAGTCATGCCAATTTCATTCCTAAATTTTAAAAAGCAATTACCATTTAAGTGAGACTTAACATCCACCAGCTCATACTTACTCCACATTTTCCTAAGGTTGTAATTAAGCTCATATTCAGACATTTTACATCCCACAAAATATCCACAAAGTGTTAATTTCCATCTTGCACTTCCTTTTTGAACTAACTCTTCATCAAATACAACAAACTCATTTCCTTCATCACTTATCACAATAGGTTTGAGTTTCACCTTATTATCATCTTTATTGTTCTGATTATTAACAATTTTAGCATATGATGTTTTGTTTAATTCTGCCTCACTATTATGCAAAGCAGTATTCATTTTAGGTGTTTCAATCATGTTATCAGTATTATTAACAAACACATCCTCATCAATGTTATTAGAGCTCTGTACATCACCTACATTGGGATTAGCAGACTCATCTATATTGTTATCAGGATTGCCAAACACTCCCTTAACTATCTCAGCATCTTTTTCCCTAATTTCTTCTGGAACAATTCCAATTCCAACCATACTTTTCTCCACAAACCCATCAGAACCATCATCTACATGTTTCTGACTAAGATTTTTCACCACATAATTATTAAATCTCAACGGAACCTTCACTTGCCTTTGAGAAGGCATCCTCGCCACTGGAACAGAGTAATGGAATAGTACCAAATGAAATTAAGCTAAAAACCTCAAAAAACAAAAACTAAAGCAGCTAGATGTATGTAATCTAAAATACTGAATTGAATGCACGTATTAGATTTGGAATTTGATAACGAAATAAGGTAGATCAAGCTATTTGTTAAGTTTTTTCATGGTGAATTTGGCGGGAAAGTTTGGGAATTAGGAGTTTTCGAAAACTACGTTTGGATAATTCAAAGTTGCCAAAAAAGATTCCTTGAATTGGAAAAGAAGAGCGAAAAGGATGAAGGAAGGTGTCTGATGGCGAAAGTCAAGGATGCATATTTTGTTGAACTTTTTTGTAACATATTATCTGTTTTTGTTTATGGGAAACTATTTATATCGAGTTCTTCCATCCTCCTTGTCTAAATAGCGTTGTCATGTGTGATGCCATCAGTGTTTTAATTACAGCAATGCTGAGCAAGAAAGGTCTCTGTTATGGAAGGCCAAGAACATCCCGGAATAGATTTGGTTTATTTTCTAAAGTGGTACGCATACTTGGTTATTTAGTCACTTTATAGTTGTAATCACATTTTTTTCTGCTTGGATTTGTTTTGATAAGAATTGTTGATCTTATATATGACAAAAAAGATAATTTTTATCGTTCTAATGTTTGAGAAATTTGTGTTGCAGTTTATTATCTTCGGTGGCTGATAATGTTTGTCGTCATATTTTATATGAGACATCAGTGGCGACTAAACGATTTTCTTAAGGTATGCTTTTTATTGATTTCTTAAAATGTTTCGTTTCTCTTATAACATCTGCGATCGCCATTGTTTTACTCTAAACTGTTAGTAATTTTTTTAATTAAATATAAGTTGATAGTTTCTCTACAAATAGTTGCTCGGTATTCTTAACTCCTGTCTACATATCTAGGATTCTATGGTAGCACAACGAACATATAAAACCAACCGAACACCAAAGCAAATATTATGTTCACCATTTATTTAGTAAATTCAATATACCGTTTGACCTTAATGTTGGTGTCAGTAGTTGAGACTATGAAATATCTTTTAAGGGTGATATAGTTTAACGTGTATTTTGTAGTTTGTTTTCCTATATATCATTTGGATGATAGTTCCTTGGCTGTGATGATTTGGTAACATGTTTCAGACTATGTTCTATGAACATTATACTGTTTGAGCCAGAGCATGTGTGTTTTACTTGCAAGCATTAAGACATTGTTTGTATTTTTTATTTAGACCATTCATGACTTTACAAGTTGCCAGGTTTCCATTGGTATTAGTGTAATGGAAAAAAAATATAGATTTTTTCATGTAATACGTTTTTCAAGAAATGGGTGTGAGGGAAATGTGTTATGAGGTAGTTGTTCGAAGGAGGTGTCACCTGACCTTCTTTATGTTGAACGATTAGCTTTTGCCGTTTACTGGAAAACCTTTGTATCGAATTTTTCCATCGCCCTTATTCCAGTTTTAGAATGTTGATTTTCAAATACGATGTGATGTCTGATTGTAAAACGAGACACTATTTTAGATTGCTTCTACAATTATGGCAGATGTCGGCTAAGGAATCAACGATTACATGCACTGAGCAGCACGGGTAAGCTCCTTTTTTATGTTATTCAGACTTTATAATTTTAATGTGTATATATCCTTCTGTTTTATGAAAAATGTGTATAGTGTGATAAAGTGTGAATTTGGTTGATTTGGATATAGGTTGTCGGTTGTTTTCAAGTATCTTTTGTCAATTGATTTAGGTGTTTGCCTTTAAGGATTGGTGGTAAAAAATGTTACTCTTGTTAGTTTATGTTATTTTTAACCTTAATTTCTTTTTTATTGAAGTTTCATTTGATCACTATCACACGACCTCTTTCAATTCACTGGATCCAAGTTTTTCCAGTGGGTCATTCCTTTTTGGATAACGTTTGGACACCGCTACATCAAGTCCTGAAGATGATTTGACGACCGTAATGTTTTGGACTTACCAAAACAAAAAAATACCATTATTTTATTATGCCAAACCTTTTGGTTGTTTGTAATTCATTTACTTATAACTGTTTTGAAAATATATCCAACATGTTTATTATTGACCAACTTATTTTTGTTCAGAGCATGAACTGGTAAACCACGAGTGGTAGAATTCTTCATTTCGTGTTTAAACAACCGTTTTTTTTCCTTTTTCCCCAGCTCGTGTACACGGACAAATTGGTTGAGAAAACCGTACATGGTTTTTTTGGAAGGCTGTCGTTTAACCATTCATTGTCTTTTCTTACCGAAATTTTTGTATTTTGGTTATGTGTTCTTGATGTAACCAACAACCGCTATCGGGTTTGTTGTTATCTTTGTGATCTTTTTAACTTGTTTAATTTTGGGACACATGTATTAAAAATTTATATTTAAATTATTAGATATTTATAATTGCTATTAAGAATGTTTCAGCGCAACACGCGACTGCTGTATGACTCGTTTATTTACAAACCAATAAGTTATAATTATATCTTTTTATGCACATAATTAATCATATATACATTACAATCACTATGCGCTTTTGGGCCTTCACATTTTTATTTCAATTTATGGTGACTGGACGTTGGTTTGTAATGCATAACTAACCCGGTTACTAACCACTTTTTTGAACCCGGCTCACTAACGCAACTTGATCCGGAATCCTATAATTTTAGTTTGGGAAAATATACCAAACATATATTTTATCTCCACGGACTTAAACAAGAATATCACAACAACGACAAAAGATGAGACTGAATTTGTTAAATCGACGTCGAATATTTAGATTGGTAGCTATCATTTATATATATATCAGTTGCAGGTTCTCAAAGAATATCTGCTAATGGATCCTAATTGAACCACAACATCACGACAAAAGACAAAAACCCTAAACCTAACCTTAGTAGTTACCCTAATAACATTCCTCTTAAGAACAAATACAAGTTCCCTGATCTTCCTTCGTTTGCTTTTGTAACAAATGGTATTGCAAAATCTAATGTGGATGCCTCTTCAACAAATGCTAAT
>BQNB010208155.1:0-10427 GCA_026074375.1 Tanacetum coccineum
ATTAGGATTATTCCTTGTCTTATTTGTTGTTTTCATTTTTTTAAGGTGCTATGTGGTGTGTTTATTTCATGAAGTGTCTATATAGGAGTGGCCAACATAATTATACATGTGCCACAACACAAGTGGACTTGCAAGTATGATTCCATGGATTATTGTTGATGCGTTGCATGTATGTATATGGTTATTAAAGAGTACGGTAAGATCATGATCCTTATTATATCATCTAATGTATATAAATTTTATATCGTATAGAAAAATGGCACCATCACGTCGAAGCGGTAATAACAACGACAACGAGAACCCCAACATTGCTCCTATTATCGTGCAGCAATTGCAAACCATTCTTCCTTAGATTTTCACCAAGTGACTAACAACGTGAACAATGCTAATAACGGTAATAGAGGAAATGGTGGTGGTGGAAATGGAAATGATGGGAATAATGAATGCACTTTTAAGGCATTCCAATCTTGTAATCCAAAGGAATATTATGGAAAGGGATGAGTGATCGTACTTACTCGATGGATCGAGAATATGGAGAATGTGATTGATAATAGTGGTTGCGCTGAGAACCAAAAGGTGAAATATGTTGCTAGCTCACTGGTGAATAAGGCTTTAACTTGGTGGAATACCTAAGTTCAAGCAAGAGGTCATGAGGCTGCAATGGCCATGACATGGAATGAGTTTAAGGCACTGCTTGTGGAAGAATTTTGCCCAAGCAATGAAATGGAGAAGTTGGAGAATAAGTTTTGGAATCATAAGATGGTGGGAGCTAATCATGTTGCCTACACTGATAGGTTTCATGAGTTGGCTAAGTTGGTTCCGCAATTGGTTTCACCTGAGTCATCTCGTATCAAGAGGTACATAACTGGGCTGGCTCCTGAGATTAGGGGAATGCTTCAAGCAACTCAACCAACTACCATTCAGAATGCAATAATGAGGGCTGGAATATTGACTGACGAGGCAGTCAGCTATGGTACCTTGACTAAGGGTAATGATAAGAGGAAGGTAGTGGAGGAGTCTAGTAAGTTAGGTAGATCGTAGAAGGACAACAAGAAGGCAAAGGTGGGGACAGGGTTTGTGGCGACGGCCCCTCCTTGAAATGAATTCGCGAGCTCAAATCCTAAGTGTAGCAGGTGTAATACTCATCATCCAGCAAACGGGCCCAACAATGTGTGTTTTAACTGTCAAAAACCAGGCCATTTTGCTAGAAATTGTTAGGCACCGATTAGACAAGTGGCTCCGGTGAATGCTGTTAGAATGGGTAACAATCTGAGAGTGTGCTATGAGTGTGGAAGCCCTGATCACTTTCGCAACACTTGTCCCAAGATAAATAAAGCACATGGTCAAGCAGATAATCAGTTAGCATTGGAGACCAATCGTAACAACCGTAGCAATGGTAATAAAGTAAGAGGAAGAGCTTTCAATGTGAACATGAATGCAATAGAGGCTGTTCAGGATCCTAACATTGTGACGGGTATGTTCTCTTTGAACGATCACTTTGTTACAGTACTTTTTGATTCTGGAGCTGATTTTAGTTTCATATCTACTAAATTTGCGCCCTTGCTTAATGTGAAACCTAGTATTGCGAACCCTGGTTATGTGATAGAAGTAGCAGATGGTAAGAAAGTAGAAGTTGATAGCATTTTCCGTGACTGCAAACTAGAACTAGGCAGTTCCCTGTTTAGTATAAATTTGATACCTTTAGGTCATGGAAGTTTCGATGTGATTGTGGGGATGGATTGGTTGTCCCAACATAAGGCTGTGATAGTATGTCACGAGAAGGTGGTAGAAATACCAGTGGAGGATGGTAGGACCCTTAGAGTTCATGGGGAACGAACTGTAGGAATCGCCAAAGCATTGAAGAGCGCGAAGGAGGATGAACCGAAGTTGGGTGATATATCCGTAGTACGCGATTTTGAAGATGTGTTTCCGGAAGATTTGGCGGGGCTACCCCCGCAACGACAAGTTGAGTTTCGCATAGATTTAGTTCCTGGAGCGACGCCGATTGCAAAGTCTCCATATCGTCTAGCGCCCTCGGAGATGCAAGAATTGTCTGGGCAGCTTCAAGAGTTGCAAGACAAGGGTTTCATACGACCAAGTCATTCTCCGTGGGGAGCACCAGTGTTATTCGTCAAGAAGAAGGATGGCTCGCTTCGTATGTGTATTGATTATAGGGAATTGAACAAGTTGACGGTTAAGAATCGCTATCCTCTTCCAAGGATTGATGATTTATTTGACCAACTACAAGGATCACGTTATTTCTCTAAGATAGACCTTCGGTCAGGTTATCACCAACTACGCGTGCATGAAGACGACATTCCAAAGACTGCGTTCCGAACGAGATACGGACATTTTGAGTTTACGGTTATGCCTTTTGGGCTAACCAATGCGCCTGCAGTTTTTATGGATTTGATGAATCGGGTTTGCAAACCATATTTAGATAAGTTTGTTATCGTGTTCATTGATGACATCTTGATCTACTCGAAGACGAAAGAGGACCATGAGGTTCATCTAGGATTGGTGTTGGAGTTACTAAGGAAGGAGAAGTTGTATGCCAAATTCTCCAAGTGTGAATTCTGGTTGCAAGAGGTGCACTTTCTTGGTCACGTTGTCAACCAGAATAGTATACATGTGGACCTAAGCAAAATAGAAGCAGTAAAGAATTGGAAGACCCCTACGACACCTTCTGAGATTCGATCATTTTTGGGGTTAGCCGGTTACTACCGATGGTTTATTGCAAATTTCTCCAAGATTGCTAAACCTCTTACCTCGTTAACTCAGAAGAATCAGAAGTATGTGTGGGGCATGGAGCAGGAAGAGGCTTTTCAGACCTTAAAGAACAATTTGTGTGATGCACCAATATTGACGCTACCTGATGGAGTTGAAGATTTTGTAGTTTATTGTGATGCATCGAACCAAGGATTAGGTTGTGTACTCATGCAAAGGGGCAAAGTGATTGCTTATGCATCAAGACAGCTAAAAATCTATGAGAAGAACTATACGACGCACGACTTAGAATTCAGAGCGGTTGTGTTTGCTCTTAAGACTTGGATGCATTATCTGTATGGTACAAAGAGTGTTATCTATACGGATCACAAAAGTCTTCAAAACATTTTTTTATCAAAAAGAGCTGAATATGCATCAGAGGAGGTGGATCGAGTTGTTTAGTGACTACGAGTGTGAGATTCGCTACCATCCTGGTAAGGCGAACGTTGTGGCTGATGCGTTAAGTAGGAAGGAGCGGCTGAAACCAAGACGTGTAAGGGCAATGGCTATGACTATTCAGACTGGAATGAAAGAGAAGATTCAGGCAGCACAGAGTGAGGCGTTTAAGCAGGAGAATATACTTGCAGAAAGCTTGCATGGTTTAGATCAACAGATGGAAAAGAAAGAGGGCGAGAGTTTGTATTTCATGGACCGTATATGGGTTCCATTAGTTGGAGGAGTAAGAACGGTGATCATGGATGAAGCCCACAAGTCTAAGTACTCTGTGCATCCGGGAGCGGATAAGATGTACCATGATCTTCGAGATATGTACTAGTGGCCGAGAATGAAGAGATATATTGCTACGTATGTTAGTAAGTGTTTGACGTGTTCTAAAGTAAAGGCAGAGCACCAAAGGCCTTCGGGCTTATTGCAACAACCTGAAATACCGGAATGGAAGTGGGATAAGATCACTATGGATTTTATCACTAAGCTACCTAGGTCAAAGAATGGGCATGACACGATTTGGGTCATAGTTGATAGACTGACTAAGTCGGCTCATTTTCTGGCTATAAGAGAAGACTATAGTACGGAAAGATTGGCAAAGATTTACATCGATGAAATAGTCGCGCGACATGGAGTTCCTGTGTCGATTATTTCAGATAGAGATGGACGGTTTACATCGCGATGCTGGCAGACTGTACAAAAGGCTTTAGGGACGAGGTTGGATATGAGTACGGCTTATCATCCCCAAACGGATGGTCAAAGTGAGCGTACGATTCAGACTCTAGAGGATATGCTTAGAGCATGTGTAATTGATTTTGGTGGTAGCTGGGATGTTCATCTACCATTAGCTGAGTTTTCCTACAATAATAGCTATCATTCGAGCATAAGATGTGCTCCGTTTGAAGCATTGTATGGAAGGAAATGTAGGTCGCCTGTTTTATGGGCTGAGATTGGTGAAAGTAGTTTGATTGGACCTGAGTTGGTTCAAGAGACGACTGATAAAGTGGTATTGATAAAAGAGAAGCTCAAAGCGGCAAGAGATCGTCAAAAGAGCTATGCTGATAATAGACGCAAACCGTTAGAGTTTGAAGTAGGAGATCGGGTTATGTTAAAAGTGTCGCCTTGGAAAGGTGTAATTCGCTTTGGGAAAAAGGGTAAGTTGGCACCAAGGTATGTAGGGCCATTTGAGATTCTTGAAAGAGTCGGTCCTGTAGCTTATCGATTGAGATTGCCTGAGGAATTGAGTGGAGTACATGACACGTTTCATGTGTCAAACCTAAAGAAGTGTTTGGCGGATGCTAGTTTGCATGTGCCATTGGACGAGATTAAGGTTGACAAAACTCTTCGTTTTGTTGAAGAACCTGTAGAAATTATGGACCGTGAAATTAAGAGTTTAAAACGTAGTAGAATATCGCTTGTGAAAGTTCGTTGGAATTCTAAGCGTGGACCTGAGTTTACTTGGGAACGCGAAGATTATATGAAGTCTAAGTACCCTCAGTTGTTCGTTGAGCGAACTGATGAATCGGCTAGTTAAATCTCGGGACGAGATTTCCTAAAGGAGGGGATACTGTGACAACCATGACTTGAGCAGGTTAGTCAAACTATTAGTGTTGACTTATGGATCTGTTGCAATGTCTGGGATATGTGTTATATGTGTTTATACGTGTCTTATGTGTTTTTGTGGGTTATGTGAGATTTGATAATCAATCCATTGAGCGTGATCGTCTCATTGGGATTGGATTTGTGTTGGATTTTGTGGAGTTCATTTCGTTCACTTTTAGTGACAAGGAAATGATTTTGGTGATTGAAGCGGTTTCGCGTTAATTGTGTAAGTAATTATACGTATATGTATTTATGTGTTAGTAATATTAGGATGAGATTAAGTTTTAGTGGTAAGGATATGAAAGAAATGAAATTTCTATTTTTGGAATGTTAGGTTTAATAAAAATGAAAAGTTAATTATTTTTAAAAGTCTAGTAAATTGCGTTTACGCAAAAAGGTATGCGCAAATAAGCTTAGGTTTTTATAAAAACTTAAGGTAATGTTAATAATTAAGTAATTAATTAATAAATAAAATATATATATATATATATATATATATATATATATATATATATATATATATATATATATATATAAAGGGGAAATCGGCCAAAAAGAAAGGAAGAAAAAAAAAGGAAAACAAATCTTACTCTAATTAAAATTGGTAAAAGATATCTATCCTAAACCTTTTTGTAAACCTTATAAATACCAAAAACCCTTCTCCCCCTTGTTTTTAATTGTCCCAGCCGAATTTTATCAAAGGAGGAAGAAGAAAAATATTTTTTTCAAGTTTGGTGATTTTTGTGTTCAAGATTCGAAGATTTAAGGTATAAATTATAATCCTTTGAGTTAATTATCATTAAAAACATGTAATAATTATTATGATGGATAATTAGGGTTTCATAACATCTGTAATTAATGATATAATAAACATGTTATAATGATTAGGGTTTAATTAGGATCATATGGGTGTATTCGTTAGGGTTTAGATCGCGTTAGAATTTGATTTAGATTGGGGCAGAATTTAGGGCTGTGTTGTTTGATCTGATTATCACAATGGATGGTAATAGTTTTTGTCAAGTTTCCGGTACCTATGATGTAGCTCAGAGAGTCTAGTTTCCAGAACATCCGACCTCGAAGGTTTTTGAGGTCGAGAAGTCATTCAAACGTTGGTTGCAGGAAAAGTTGTCAAAGCCGTAAATACAGGTCAGATTTAGGTCAGATTACGAGGTATAAAACCCCCACTTAAAATTCGAATTTAGCTTAGCCCTTCTACAAGAGTTTAGTTTTATGTGTCTATTAGAATCCCCCAAAGGAGAGCTTCTGATTTAGAGTCTAAGTTTGGTTTATAGGTCTAAACTTTTTAGTGTGCAAACAGATCCGAATTGGGACTGTTTTGAAGTTTGATTTTCTTAGGAGTACTTGTGCATGTAAATGGATCTTGGGAATCATGAGGTAGTTAATATACTCATAAATGGAACAAAGAAGATTAATGGTATGAATTAATGGAGGTCAAGTTAAGTAGAGGTTTTGAGTACGTTAAGTCACGTTAAAATTCTACAGTTTTGAACAAAATGTGACTAACTAGTGAAACTTGTTAAATAAGTGGTTAAAGTTGGGTATGGTGTCGGGGTGACCCATGGGTTTAATAGAACACCTTAGACAATCCATCAAAGATTGTTACAATTACATAGCTGTTGGCCTTAAGGTAGCGTGTAACACGAAGTTTATTTTGGTTGTATAGATGTGCTTAGTTACTGTGATAATGTGTTTTAAATGAGGCATGAGCTATACGAGACTATTGTATGTTATGTGCTACTTGCTAATATAATATGGATTGTTGTGCTTGAGCGTGACCGTCTCAAGGCATTGATGGATTGGTAGAAGTGAGCGTGATCGTCTCATTGTTGTGGATTGTTAATAGTGAGCGTGATCGTCTCATTGCTGTGGATTGTTGATAGTGAGCGTGATCGTCTCGTTTATGTGGATTGGGATACGTTTAGTTTCTATGTTTGTGATCATTGAGCGTGAACGTCTCAATGTGGATTGATGTGATTGCATGTTAGCTTGTATGATAGTTCGTTGTATGTCCTGCTATGCTATGTTTTATTTATCACAGTGATTTCAAGCGAGTTATTGGCGTGTCTTAAACCTATGACTCTCACCAACATTATGTTGACGTTTAAGCATCATTTTCAGGTGAGCATCATGGGGATAAGATAGAGAGAAGTGGCTAGAAAGAGACCATAGGATGTCATGGAGTTTATTGCTTTTATGTCTTGAATATTGCATTGTTTGAATTATGGATACTTGTTGCATGTCTTTCTATTGGCGAGAACTTTCGTTTCATCAATAAAGACGCCTTTTGGATTTTGGTTAGTTTTATGGGTATTGTTATGACACTTTGTGTCTATACTTTGCTTATTTATTGCATGTAGAATTCTCTATATAGACGCCATTGTGTTGTGATGATATCCTTTCTCGTTACGCCTCGCGTTTCCGCCTTGGCGGGGTGTGACAGATTGGTATCAGAGCCTTTGGTTATAGAGAAGTAGGTGGTTGAGCCTAGACTATAACCTAGGGGTCCTTCATGTAGATGCATTTAGGGCTTAAGTGTTTAATGCTATAACTGCTATGCTTCCCCTCTATTTTTTTGCATAGCTTATATATTTTATATTTTGCTAAGTTGTCATTTTAGTTATTTTGCCTACCATTATCTGATATGATATGTATTACTTCCTTAGTATTTTAGCTATGTTTTTCCCCACCCATAAGAGGTCTCGTTAGGGAACCGTTTTCCCAACTGAACTTAAGCATTATAAGGAGCCTCTTATGGAACCGAAGGAGATAGGATAGTTGATCGTTTGTCGGCGAAAAGATACCATATCACATAATTAATGAACAGAAACCCACTCTAAACATCTGTCACATCTGTGGATGCAAATGTTATATAGTTTGAGATGGTGAAAACCTTGATAATATGAAAGAAAAAGGTAATGCTTTTATTTTCTGGTATATGCTCTTCTGTCTAAATGATTCTGAGTTTACAACAAGAGAACAAGGTTAATCGTCGAAACAATTCATGTCAACTTTAACGAATTACAAGATATGGCCTTAGATCATGACAGCTCTTACTAGGCACCATAATGTCAAAGAAAGGCATCTAAAGACAACACTTTAGGCCCCGAACCCAAAAGTTAAGAAAATGTTCCTACAGCAGATATGACAGTCACAACATCAATGCAAGAGTTGGAAAGCCTAATTGGTCCTATGTTCGATGAATATTTCAATGGAGGTAATCATGTTGTTTCAAAGTCTTCTGCTGTTACAGCTGCTGATGCTTCTGATAAACGTCAACAACAACAAGTTACAACTCTATCTACTTCAACAACGTTTGCTGCAGACATAACTCAATTGGATATTCAAACAAAACCTAAACCTACAACTCAAGCACCAACTGTCAATGCTGATGAGAACATCAATCAAGCAGAAAATGTAATGTTTAACGAAGACGAATTTATCAACCCTTTTGGTACACCGGTACACAAAGTTGCCGAGTCATCCTCTCGCAATGTTGATCCATCAAACATGCATACATTCAACCAACAACATCTCTCAGATTATCATTTGATGAAAGATCATCCCCCTTAACAAGTTCTTGGAAACCCATCAAAGCCAGTCGTATACGACGACAACTCGATACTGATGGAGAAATGTGTATGTTTGCACACACTATGAGTACAACAGAACCAAAGAACATCAAAGAGGCAATGGCTGATCATGCATGGATTGAAGTGATGCATGAAGAACTTCATCAGTTTGAACGACTAAATGTTTGGGAATTATTCGACAAACCAATCGGTAAAAACGTTATTGGAATGAAATGGTTATGGAAAAACAAATGTCATGAAGAGAACAATGTAATTCATAACAAAGCTCGTCTAGTGGCCAAAGGATATAAGCTAAAAAAGGGAATAGACTTCAAAGAGTCATTTTCTCTAGTTGCTCATTTAGAAACAATCAGGATATTCATCGCTTATGTTTCACACAAGTCAATCACTATCTACCAACGTCAAGAAAGTTTTTCTTAACGGACCTCTAAAGGCAAGAGTGTATGTCAGCCAGCCAGATGGATTTGTAGATCTACACCATCTTGACAAGGTCTACCGTCTCAATAAGGCATTTTATGGACTCAAGCAAGCTCCAATAGCGTGGTATGATGAACTCTCAAATTTCTTGGTATCTAAAGGTTTCTCTAAAGGCATTATTGACCCAACCTTGTTCACGATGAGACACGAGGTAGACATATTGCTTGTGCAAATTTACGTTGATATCATTTTCGAGTCAACAAACCCAAAACTTTCTAAAAAGTTTGAAAAAACTAATGCACAACAAGTTTGAAATATCTATGATGGGGTAAATGAAATTCTTTCTTGGACTCCAGATCCACAATCCCCATGAGGTATCTTCGTCAACCAAACTAAGTATGCTTAAGAGATACTTAAAAAGCATGGTATGACTGCACGTGATAACATTGGTACACCAATAGCTACATCACCTAAGCTTGATGCTAACTTGAGTGACATACTTGTAGATCAAACGAAATATCGTAGAATGATCAGGTGACTCATGTACTTAGCAGTGACATACTCGTAGATCAAACACGCAACATGTTTTTAGCACATTATCAAGCGAGACCCACTGAAAAGCACCTCAAGGAGGTTAAACGGATCTTTCGGTACCTCAAGAAGACCATTAACATGGGACTATGGTATCTGAAGGACACCAGTTTTGAACTAACGTCTTTTTCAGACTCAAACCATGCAGGTTGTCTTGATACATGCAAAATTACTTCTGGTGGAATTCAATTCCTTCGTGATAAGCTCGTGAGTTGGTCATCCAAAAAAGTAGGATTGCACGATGATGTCAACTGCAGAAGTCGAGTATGTCTCATTATTTGCATGTTGTGTTCAAATCATGTGGATGAGAACTTAACTTACAGAATATGGCTTCCACTTCAACAAAATACCTATGTATTGCGACTCGAAGTAAGCCATAGCCATCTCGTACTAGTAGTTATGGACTCCATAAGTAAGATTAAGAGTTACTCCACCAAAAGTGTGCCACACTTATTTTTAAAATTCACGCATATTAAAGTGCACCGCACTTAAATCCTAAAACTAGCTTATTTTGGGTGGATTTCATCAATTTGCAAAGAAATAAAAGTTGTAGATAATTGTTTCCTCTTTCCGTGGCCGCTTGAATCAAGTCAATCCGAGTTCTTATGACCGAGATATGATCAAAATAGACAATACGAGTTCGTCGTCACTTTTGCCTCTTTCAATCCTAATAACAAGCATGTTTGCAAAAAAGGCAACACCTTTTTTCACAATCATGAGATCATGCCCATTATCCATTGATCCATCCTCTTAGGAATCAGTTGTGACAACTTACAATTTTGGGATTTATATTTATTTATAAACTTGAAACATTTTACTTTGAACGCATGGAAACTTGATTTAACCTAAAACTGGGAAGTGGTCCCGCAAACTGCAAAAAACATCTTTGAATGCACAACGAATCTAGAATAAATTTAGTATACTCATAACTAGTATGTTATCATCATAATAAGCATGTTTTACAATTCATATGCATTTGGTTTTGAATTTTTTTGC
>BQNB010208157.1:0-10427 GCA_026074375.1 Tanacetum coccineum
GAAGTATCACCCCAACAAGGCAGCTGAAGCACACATACATGGCCGTAACGACGGAATAGACAGGTGTGTTTGATCACATCCTCATTCGAATTTAACCAACGGTTAGGATGAAGAATGATATAGGGTGGGGATCATCTAACTTTCACCAAAAGTCATAGACCAATGGCTAATTATTAGGAAAAGGAAGTAAATTGTTGTTAAATAAAAAGTATGAAACAAATAGATTAAGGCTAAGATACAGTTGCTAGACACTTTTCTCGACCGTTACCATGACAAAGACACAACTATTTACAGACGTCTTGATCATAGATCAAAAAACAACAACCTAAGTTGGCGTTCCCATAACGGTCAACTTCCCAATCATCCCATAACTTTACATACTCTACAAGGCAAGCGGCGATATCCTCCACTTGATATTATACTCTACATCGTTGATTCTTCTGAACGTGTCAACGAATAATCGGTCCTTCGTGTAATTCCTTCGGTAATGCTCTTGCGAAACGATTATCTTCAAACATTCCTTCTCTTATTTTTTTGTTGCAATTCTTCTCATTTTTTCGATTTTTTTAACAATAACTATGAAACTCGAAGTAATTTCACCATCTTCACGATCATAATAATTCCGGATAATTCCTTTGGTAGTTCTTCATTCTTCGGATTCACCATTAATTGTGACGGTAGCAAAAATACGTGAGCTACGACTACTTAATACATTCCCATTTGCGATGTGCAAATTTCCAACCGCACCAAAGATAGAAAATGACACAAGACTCGGGAAATACATACTCTACACTTTAAGCAACTAGCAACCGTAAATTAAATTTAATCTAACATGGTAGGTTAAGGTGTAAAGGTGTAACAAAACAAATTTAGTTGGTGTAATTCTTAAAGGATTGGCTCTACAGGTTGTTTTAAGTGGATCTTCACTCTAAAGGTGAGAGTGGAAAATGGTTTATACGGGAGGTTAACTAACTGGTGTAGTTAGTTAATAAACAACATGGATAGGCTTTTTGGGTGTAATCCTAAAAATTTACCAGTTTAAACAAGTTACTCCAATTAAATCCATAATACTCATTACTGTGGTCTCGAGTGATATACCAAGCCAAGTTCTAAAGTCTACTACATCACCGACACACTCATATTTTGTGGAATTTGGGTAAACATTGGGAAACGGATAAGGCTAAATCCTCACAATATCTATCAAGGGTTATTGTGTGCGGGTTATGTAACATGTAATTTTCATAAAAGTGTGCTTGATTTTTTTTAAATTTGAGCATATTTTAAGCATTTTAGTGTTTTTGTGTGAAAAATTAAGACAAGTAAACATTCTAATTCTATCCCCTCACTTGAAATATACAATGCCCTTGTTGTATGAATAAAACATTAAATATGGGAATTAAAAAGAATTAGAATGAGAAACTCCCTTGATATTTGCTCGGTAGTGATTCTCCATGTAACTTTATTGAGCAAGAATTCGTGTTGAACAACCGTCTTGGGGTTTTAAGACTCCAACACTTCAGTATCTCCAGATTTTGTAGATTCTCCACCAACGTTTGTTGAATTTTCTTTTCATGAGGTCCTGTATAAAATATAGGAAACTATGCACTCCTATCTTGGTATCTACGGTTAATTTAAACTAAACTAAATAAAAACTTAAATACGGGTTAGTCTGTGGATACGCCGTATTAATGCCTGGGAAGACAGACTCGATAACAAAATTAAATAACAATTTGTGTTGTCTCCCGGGAAGCACTTTTGTTTATAGAAAAGTCTTTAAGTTAGAATTGTCTTCAACATCTTTTCATCATTCCAACTCATGCAAGCTGATGTGCCCGCGTGTGAGCCATTCTTTCGTCTTCGCATCTCGTATATAGTCGGGTCCCAAGTTCAAAACTCCTTTGTAGAACCCTTTAAGCTTTTGATATGCATGCGAGACTCCATTCTTTATATCCTCATCACTAACTTTCAGTAACGATGGGATCCTGTTGCATTGTACATTGGTGTGGTGTTTAAACCTCGGATGTGATCGCACCATTCGGTAAGTCACTTCATCATTACCATTGTAAATGGTAATCATTCCATCGAACCGTCTAGCATTAATTCCAACTTCTTTCAAAAACGGTTCACCAAAAATAACATCGCCCATTTCTTCATCATGATAATCATCCATATCCTCTAAAATTGCAAAGTCAGTAGTTACAGAAAAAGTTCCAATGAAGATAGGTACGTTCATTAAGGATCCAACCACATTATTTCCCTTGTACTCCATCTTATCTTTCATTATAGAGTTATGAAACTTCCTAGACATTACGTTCACATACAAGACAGGGAAAAAATTAGCGTGTATGAATTCGAAACCTATCATGCATAAAAACTTCAAGTTGTAGGCATAATCCATATGAATTTTCTTATCGTGGTCATGATCACTAGGATATCCAAAGACTTCATTAATCATTCTAGTATCGTTCCTAGCTCTAAATTCCTCAATTACCTCACCTTCCTCAATGGTGGGCATTAAATCATCAACTTGATCTCTCCTAAGCTTGATTGGTACATTAAGATCGTTTAATTCACTATAATCTCCCGAAATAGGGTTTAATGATCTATTCAACACCAAAGTTTCTCCCATCAACCTAGCTTCTAGATTAAGTTCCATTCTTTCTCTTAAGCTTAACATATAGACCCTCTTAATTAAACTTCTAGCAGGTTTAACACTTTTGAAAATAATCTTTTCTTCCCCAACTCTTATAGTAATCTTTATTTTGTATACATCAATCTTAGCACGAGCGGTAGACAAAAATGGTATTCCGAGGATCAAGGGCACTTTGATATCCTCGGGCATATCAAGAATTATAAAGTTTACGGGGAAAGTAAATTTACCAATTCCTACTTGTACGTTCTCAGCTATTCCTTTTGGATACTTTACTATTCTATCTGCCAATTCCACTGTCAACTTAGTGTGAGCTAATTCGCCTAATTCTAAGTTAAGGTAGGTCAATAAAGGCATCACACTTACGCTAGCTCCTAAGTTAACAAGGGCATTATCAAAGCAAACATCATTAATATAGCACGGTAGAGTGAAACTTCCTAGGTCTTTTTCTTTTTGGGGTATGGTGTCATAAATATTTGAAGCTCCATAAGCTTCTGTGAATTTTGGTCCATAGCTCCCCTATTCTTCATCACATTAATGATTATCCAAACGAATTGGAAAAGTAATCGTCGTTTGTCTTGACTTGTACAACAGTCAAATGTTCTGTCCAGTGGATACGGCGTATTGGTTGGATCCAATACGGCGTATCAAGCTTTCATCAGCTTCAATGGTGGTCGAAATTGACTTAACTTGGTCCCTCGGGTTTGTTTCAGTTGAGCTTGGTAGGCTTCCAAATCCACCTTTCTATAGTACCTTGCTCATTTGCCCGATTTGGATCTCCAATGTCTTAATTGATGCTCCTTGGTTCCTTATGGCAGCATCCGTTGAAGCTCGGATCTCTTTGATCACGCAGACTGTGTTGGAAGCCTCGGTAATCTTCTATTTGATCAGCATTAGTGTTTTCCATAAATGGCGTACAAGGTATCTTCCATGGATTGCCTTCTGTTCTTTGGGGAAAGTGAGTTGCGTGTATGTTACCATTTGGTAGAAGCCTAAAGCTGTTGTTTACTTCTATATCCCCCTATAATTTAAAACTAGAAGTATAGTAAGCTTCTTGCGACGCGATTTTTCCGAGATCTTCCTTTACGCGCGCGCGCAAATCCTTAGATGTAGTGGGGGTACCTATTGCATGGTTCGCATCCTACTTGAGCAACAATAGAGAAACTTTTTCTCTGGACTTTCTTGTAATCTCTCCTTCCCAAGATTTGTTGAGTTGTGCCTTGTATAGCGTGCAGAGTCCGCATCAGAAAGATCTAGTCAGTACTTCTAGCCTCTAGATGTCCCAGCGCGCTGCGTAAGTGTTTTGTAGGTTATATTTTCAACCTGAATGTTGATCTTGGATGTGTCTACTTTTAGCATCATGCAGCCTATCTTTGGTATGGTATGAGCGTTCAGTTGAATTCAAGAATTTGATCGATTCAAGAGAGAAACATCTCAATTCCATCTTTAGACAAGACTACCTCCTACATTCTCCGTGTAATGGATAGTGTGATGTACGATTGTATCACGAGTTCTTTAAAGACGCGTGTCCTATGCTTTGTAGAAGGTTCTCGTCCGGCTCTTGTTAAAAAAGTGTTGAGGTTTTCCTCCTTTTTCTTTGCCTAGTACGAGCAGTGCCTGGGCAATATTTGCTTAGGAACAATATGTTTCAGATCTTTTCCCTAGTTTTGTAATCTGAACCAGTTGGTTTTTGTTTCTTAGCCATCCTATACATTGTGGATTCGGTTTAGTGTACTCGATGAGGGAAGTCTCTAAGCATCACGTCGGTACGTATAGTTTGAAGTATTAGGTGATGTGAATAGATCTTACAATGTAACTCGATGATCTCTTTCTTGAGCTATGATTGTAGTTCGCATCTTATGATCCAGATACCATGAATGTGTTTGCTTCGCCTTAGTTCCTTAAGAAATTTGGACCGTTTAGTTCAGATCTTGTCTTTTTCCTCGATCTTAGGCCTACCAACCCCCGATCCATAGTCGGCTCGAGTTTTGCTCATGTATTGATCCATAGTTTTCGCCATTGGTTCTTCAACTTCTTTCTTCTTACCTTATCTATACACGGTATATCCTTGGTGCGCGTGAAATAAATTGAAACGGGTGTGATCTCAATTCGCGTCAAAGGATTTGTAGTGTCTTTCATGTGTCTCCTTGATGATCGCTGTCGAAATTCCATTTAGCGTTCTTTTGTAGTGTAAATAGTTTCTGCTATTAGAATCGATGTGTCAGCACTTGTGGAAACAAGGGGAAACAATCAATTAGGATAGGCTCGATATAAAACCGGGTGATCTCAACTCGTCAAGGCTTAGTGTCTTCAAGTGTCTCCTTGATGATCAAAATTCTCATTCAGGTTCTTTGTAAGGTGTAAATTGTTCGCTATTAGAACTCCTTGTCATGCACTACCTGAAACAAGGGATAAACAATCAGTAGGATAGGCTCGATAAAAAGAAAACACAATTATACGTAATCGAATGCTAAAAACTACTATTACTGTATCAGGTGATGAATACGCCGTATTCAATGGACTTGATACGATATTAATTATACATATATATATATATATATATATATATATATAACAATTACTTAATACATATATAGTATACAACTAAAATATTAAATAATAAGAAGAGTAAGTATTCCGTAAGGTTTTTAAGAAAATTACTTACCCAAAGTAAAATCCAAAACCTTCCCGGGTCGTAGTCCCATCGAAGCGTGAATTGAGAATCGTGTTTGGGTTCGTGATCAAGTGATTTGAATAATCGAAGATTGATTTTGGATTCTATTTCTACTAAAATAATGCAAAAAATAAACAAAGGCAAGCAACAACTAAAGCAAACACAAATTAAGCACGAAAACGTTAATGGAAATCTAAAACCGAGCCTTAAAACCCTAAATTATAAAATTTTAACCCTAACAATGCAAATTTATTTTTTAAAAGTCCTAAATGATTAAAAATAATTTTAGAAAAAAGAATTATATTTTTTTGACTTTTATTTTATTTATTATGAATTAAAAACAGTTTTAATCTAAAAATATTATAAAAAAATATTAAACTAATTTAGAAAAATCTGAAAAAATCAAAATAAGTACTTTGAAAAGGTTAAAACTTAATAAAAATAAAAAGGGTTGACCAGCTTATCTCAATAAGCTAGAAATAAGCCCAAAAGGGCCGATGGCTTATAAGGGAAAAACTCCCTTAAATACCAACTGGCCCAAGGATCTAACGAAAAAGACCCAAGGGCGCAGATGGTATTGTGTGGGAGTGTTAAGGTGTTGGTAGAGTTGAGGTTGAGGTCTCGGGTTCAACCCTTGAGACTTCCCTCAATTCCCAACATTTTTATTTTGCAAATTTTTTATGAAAAAGTTAAACAAGGCTGAAATAAGCAACTTTTGTGAAAACACTTTTGCTGAAAACTAAAAATAAGCCAGAAATAAGCAAATGAAAAAGGCAGTTTGCTAGAAAAGCTAAAAGGAATAAGGCCTAACTGATTTGGCTATTAAGGAACTAATAAGCAATCTAAGCAAGTAAGTTGAAACAGATCTTACCCTAATCCTAATAAGCACATGTGACTAGAAATAAGCAAATCAAATAAGCTAAAAAACACTGAAAAGCTCTTAAAGACAGCAGACATTAAAAGAGGGCTTAAATGACATTACTACTACTTTAAAACTTAAAATAAAAGACCAATAAGCCCTACTAAAAAGCTAAAAGCTCAAAACAGATTGAGACCTTGATTCAATAAGCACTAAAGATTAAATAAAAGCAGACAGAATAAGCTAATTAGCATCTAAAAACTATAAGACAGGAGCACTTAAAAACAGACAAAAAGGGAAATTCACTAATTTTTAAGCTAACTCTTGGACAAATAAGCAATGGGAATAAGCTAAAAGATGAAAACAGATTTAGACTAGGACTAAAGGAACACAAATAAGCAAGACTTGAGCAAATATGCTAAGAAAAATAAGCTGGAAAAGGAAATTGAACAAGGCAGACTACACTACTTTTTTTTTGTTTTTGTTTTTGAAATTATTGACTTCTTTGAGCATAAAATTAAGACACTAAAAATGATTTTTTACTACCTAAAAACTTGAAACAGATTGAGAATATACCATAATAAGCACATATTGATCAAAATTAATCAAGGTTTAGCTTTAATCTATCCCAAAATGATCTGCAAAACCTAACCCTTATAAGCTAATACCACTAAACTGTTTTTGATAAAAATAAATCTAAAGGATTTTCCTAAGTTAACAGACTCAAAACAGATTTATAATGTTGCATTTGAGACTCATTTTGAGTACAAAAACCAAGCCTTAAGCATTCTTTTAACAAATTCAGCAAATGAGCTACTTAGAACCACTTTTGAACTAACAGATTTGATATTTTGATAAAATAGTTAGGAAACTTAACAAAACTTAATCAAACTCATTTAAACTAATCCTAAGACCAATTTTAAGCTCACTAAATCTATCCTAATGACTAAAAATAACACAAGTACTACACAAGCAGTCTTAACTATGTTAAGCCTGCTTGTGCCAAACACCCCTTTAAGATTTGAATTCTTATTTTTAAGCTCTAACAGACCTCATTAAGCATCAAATTGATAAAACAGGTCAAGCATTAAGCATAGAAAAGAAAAATATGTAAAAACTTTATAGAAATAAGCACTAAATGATAAGCTAACATAATAAGCATAATTTTGATTTTTCTAAATAGTTTTAACTAAAAAATTGAAAGTCTTAAAAACAGAATATTAAATGTATTAAACTAGATGTAATAAGGGCATATTAAGCAAAATAAAAGCATAATAAGCACTAATAAGCATAAATAAGCAGATTTATAAGCAATACCAATATTAATCTAAATAAAGTGAAAAGTAAAACATACCTTTGTCCTCTGCTTAAACAAGGACACAAATGCTCAATAGAGCTTATCAACTAGCTCTAGCTTATCAGAGATAAGCTGGTAAGAAGCCATAAGCACATCCCTTTTTGGCTTATCATCCATAAAAGCTTATTAAGACCCTTTTTAAGTAATTTTGAGCACTGAGCTTATTAAGTTAAGCTTAATTCTTAGCTTAATAAGAGATAGCTGAGAAAGTAATGAGCTTATTTGAGCTTATTAGTAAAACATATCTAAACCAATTTGCTAAAAAGTAAAGACTGAATTTAAAGCACAATTTTGGAAGTACACTGAAATTTCATTAATACAAAAAGGATTACAAGGCTTTTGAAAAGTAAATTACAGTAATTAAAAGTCAATAAGCTGGAAAATAAGCTAAAACTACTACTAAGCTACTCCCTACACTACTTCTCCTTTTACAAAGGAAATCCTAATCTATTTATAGAAGAGCTTGTGCATAAGGGTGTGCTTCTTGTGCTTGTTGTGTGAGAGACTCATAAGCTTTTGATCTTAGCCTTCCAATCCAATCTGCCTTAATCATTAATTCATTTGAGCCCTTGATTTTTGTGATGCGTCCCACAAACCAATCACTCACCCTAGGATTGCCAACGTGGTCAATCCTTTGTCATTTCTTGGGGAATAGGTTAAATGGTGTTTGTCGGGTTAAGGGAAGAAAAGGTTAAGGGTTTTGTCAGGTTGCAGGGAAAGGACGAAAGGGACAGTGAATAGTGACGGGTTTTTTGGAGGGTAAATGGTCTGGGTGTTTGATTTGTAACGAGTGTTAGGGAAAAAGGACTAACGGTGTTAGGGGTGTAAGGATGTAGGGACTAATGGTGAAAAGAGTCAAGGACTAACAGTGTTAGTCCCTAAGGACTAACGATGTAAGGGTTTAAAGGGGTTTATGGTTGGGCTTTGTTATTGGTTTTGGGCCTTAGTTAATTATTTTGGGCCAGATTTATTTAAAATGGGTTTTATGGGCTTATTTAATATAAAAGGCTTGTTTAGATGGCATAATGGGCTGACTTGGCCCATTAACTTGGGTACGGGTTGGCCCAATAAGATGCTTATGTCTTCGGCTTCGGTTTTTCGCGCTCTTTCCAATTTCGTGCTTGGTTTTGTCCGGTTTGGCTTCGTTTTTGTCCTTTACTGAATATCCGATACCTGCACAGTATACAAAGCAAAACAAACATATATTTGGCATTTTATGTCCGTTTTTGGTCATTATTGGTCTTTTTAGCTCGTTTTATTAGGTCAAAGGTATGTGTAATTAAGCACATACCAAAATCCCCCATACTAAACTATTGTCGTGTCCTCACGCAATGCTATAAGTAAACACTTTAGAAAAATAAGAATCTCAATCCCCCTCGACTAATTACCTTGAAAAGTAGCTAAGTGTTCATCAAAGAGAATTAAAGAATCAATAGCTTTGAAAAGCCCCTTTTTGACTATTTTTATAAATCTACACTAACTACCACATATATATGTTTTTTATATTTTTCTTTTTTCCAACTAGAATGTCTAGACTTTCGTTATTTTCATAAACTTTAGGGTCATAGAACAAGTAGCACTTCAATCCTAAAATTCCCAAAAAGGATAAATTCATTGTCCCCGATTTTTCACTTGTCCCAAACCAAGCTTAAAAACGAAATCACCGTTAAATATAAGTTAAGATGCTCACATTACTCATATTTGTAACTTGTAAACTTTTCACTCCCGACAATTATTATATATTATGTGAGTGTGCTTATTTCGAATTTCAACCATGCATCAACATTTTTAAGAAAATTGCAATATTTCTATGATGTACGTTCCATCCAAGAATTATGATTTTGAAGGCGAGATCATTCCATGTAGCGATTTTCTTCTCGGCGCATCCTAGCCGAGACCGGTTTAGTTGACCAGTATTTTGACACCCCACAGAAAATAGTATCGGAACTCACGGACCTTTGGTTTCAAAAACTCATAGGCTTCCCGTTAAATAAACAATTTATTTAGAAAAACCACAACTTAAAACGAAATAGTCTTAGTTCAAAAGCATATTTAAATTTAAGAAAAAGAGATTTTCCCTATATTTATTAAATCACATATATTAACATTAATATAATTATACTTATAACCTCCACCCTTTAAACGAAGGAAATCTTCGACCTTGTTGAAGGCTGCAACATCGGTTGTGAGCCGGCAAGATGCAGCAAACTTTTATCAGTCTCGGATTATTATTCTTACTATGGGCCTTCTTTTGAAGACTGCCACATCGGTTGTGAGCCGACAAGAGGCAGCAAACTTTTATCAGCCCACAATTTTTATTATTATTATATATTTTTTAACACTTTATATTACCATGATATATAGAAAAAATTTCTTTTTAGAAAATTTAAGTATAAATTTGAACTAAAACTAAAAAGTCTAAAAATGTTGATTTAAAAAGGACTTTTAAGTGATAAAACCACTAACTTGTCTAATTTCCAAAAAGAGCACGTATTATTAGTCCGGTTAGAAGGTTCAGGGAGGAAAAGCCACAAATTACACTAATGAGCACTTAAGATTTCCAACTAATCATTGTTTAGCATCTAACTCATAATTAACTCTATCATTTCTCGTTCTTCGCAAATTTAAAATCTTTAATCAAAAGATCCACGAATGCTTAGTCAAATAAACTGGTTTAGTCAAGTTTATAAAGGATAAGGAACAAAGCTAAGAGCTCAACATACTCGATCGAGGCAAAATTTATTCTTATTCTACCCAGCAGGAAAGTCAAACATTGTGACAAAACTCTTATTTTATTTTTGAAAATTTTTAAATTTTTTCATTTTTTGGTATTTTGGTGGTAAAAACGGGATTACGTGAAAACAACGACTGCAGGCATAATCAAATC
>BQNB010208158.1:0-10427 GCA_026074375.1 Tanacetum coccineum
TTTTTTTCTTAAAAGCCAAAATCATTAGTAGTTAAGTCTGTCTTCTCATAAGTCCTTTTCTAGCTTATTTTTTAGGCTTATTTTCTTACGATCAGCTTAATTGTGTTCTTTAGATATAGGTGTTTATCTGTTTTTGCCTTTTAGCCTTTTGTTTTGCTTATTAAGTCCTAGGTTTAGCTTAAAACTGTCATATCATACCAAAAAGCCAAAAATATTAGTTGAGTCTGTCACTTTTTCAAATCCTTTTGCTAGCTTATTTTCTAAACTAATTGTCTTAATTCTAGCTTAAATAAGTTCTTTGGGGACTAGTCTTTATCTGTTTTAAGTCTTTAGCTTATTCCTATTGCTTATTAGGAAATTAGCTTAGCTTAAAGTTTGGTCTAATGTCTTTTAGGTCTCTTTTAGAGTTTGTTGTCTTAAGTACTTTAGTGTGCTTTCAAGCTTATCTGGTTAGCTTATTTGTCATCTAAGTGCTTATTAGGACTAGATTTTCCTTTTAGGTGCTATTTAGCTTATTTAGTTAGCCTATTTCTAGTTTATTTTAGCTTATTAGGCTTAAGTGTAGGTTTGTTTTAGCTTATTTAGGTTTTTAGTTGCTTATTAAGTCTAAAAAGCTTAAGCAGTTATAGCTTATTTCTTAAGAATCTTATAGCCAAACTGTTACCTTAACTGAGCTTATTTCTAGCTTATTTGTAGTTTTTAGAAAAAGTGCTTTCATTAAAGTTTCTTATTTTTATTAGTAGTTAGCTTTTTCAAAAAGAAAAATAAAAAAATATTTTTTAAAAAAGAAAGGTCACATGGGTCAAACCTATAATCTCTCCTTTATAACACCAACACCTCAACACACACACTCACTACCATCTTGCCCTTGGGTCTTTTTTGTTTTAACTTGCACTCTTTATTAATTTAACCCTCTTTGACAGTTTAGCCTTTAAGTCCTTTTGGGCTTATTTCCAGCTTATTAACATAAGTTGTGTTGCTTATTTTATTTTTATTAGGTCTTAAATTGTTTAAAGTATTTTTAGTAAATTTTTCAGATTGTTATTAATTAGTTTAATATTTTTTATAATATTTTTAGATTAAAACCGTTTTTAATTCATAATAAATAAAATAAAAGAAAAAAAAATATAATTCTTGTTTTCTAAAATTATTTTTAGTCATTTAGGATTTATAAAAAATAAAAAAAATAATTTTTAGGGTTAAATTTTAATAGTTTAGGTAATTAGTCGCGTTTTAGAATTCCCGTTAACGTTTTCTAGCTTAAATACTTATTTGCCTTAGTTGTTTGCTTGCTTTTAATTGTTTTTGCATTTTCATAAGTAGAATTAGAATCCAAAATCAAAATCCTTGAAATTATTCAAAGCACGTGATCACGAACTTAACCGATTCTCAATTCACGCTTCATCGAGGAAACGACCCGGGAGGTTTTGAACTTTCTTTGGTCAAAAGTAACTTTCTAGAACCTTTTGGAATACTTATACTATATACTATAATTGATCTCGTTCTTATATATACTTACGTGTGTGTTCGGAACGTATCAAAGTCCCTCAAATTACCAAAGAGTGGTAACCAACTTCGATTCTTGATTCATCGGGTTCCATCAGGACGTACTTCAATTGCTTTGTCCATTCCTCGTAAATTCTCAGCTTTGATGTTCTCTTCTTTGATTGCCTCGGTTTAGGCTTCGAGTATTTGTGATGGTAATTTTGGGTGAAGGGTCATGACTAATGCTCTAACTCAGAGTGGTTTGATTCGTTCCTTCTGGCTTAAGGCATCTGCAACAACATTTGCCTTTCCAGGATGGTAGTGAATCTCACAATCATTTCTGATTAAGGATATGTTGAAGACTTTTATTATCAGTGAACACAGTACACTTTGTGTCATATAGATAGTGTCTCCAAATTTTAAGAGCGAACACTACTGCTCCTAATTTGAGGTCGTGTGTGGTATAGTTTTCTTCATGAGGCTTAAGTTGTCGAGATGCATATGCAATAACTTTTTCTCTTTGCATTAACGCTACTCCTAGACCTTGATGTGATGCATCACAGTAAACGACAAAATCATTGTTTCCTTCTGGTAATGCTAAGATTGGAGCTTCACATAATTTTTGTTTTAGCAGTTAGAAGGCTGACTCTTGGTTTCTCCCCAGATATACTTCTTGTTTTTCTGGGTTAATTTAGTCAAACGCTTTGGAATCTTCAAAAAATCTTTAATAAATCCCCGATAGTAGCCGGCAAGTCCTAAGAATTGGCGTATTTCTGTAGGTGTAGTAGGAGATGCCTAATTCTTAACCGCTTCAATCTTAGCAGGGTCAACGTGAAAGGTGCCCGAGAAATTGCACAATACTGAACCAGAAATCACATTTGGAGAACTTGGCATATAATTTATCCTTTTTGAGTAATTCCAAGATTATTCTTCTGTGATTTGCGTGTTCTTCTTTGTTACGGGAGTAGATAAGAATATCATCGATGAATACTATCACAAATTTATCCAAGTATGGTTTACATACACGGTTCATGAGATCCATGAACACAGCAAGTGCGTTAGTTAAACCGAATGGCATTACATGGAATTCATAGTGTCCGTACCGTGTTCTGAAAGCAGTCATGGGAATATCTTTGTCCCTGACTCTCAGTTGATGATAGCCTGATCTTAAGTCAATTTTCGAGTAAACACTCAAACTTTGAAGTTGGTCAAATAAGTCATCGATCCTGGGAAATGGGTAACGATTCTTTATGGTGAGTTTATTCAGCTCCCGGTAATCGATACACATTTTGAAAGATTCGTCTTTCTTTTTAACAATAAGACAAGAACTCCCCAGGGCGAAGTACTTTGTCGGATAAAACCTCGGTCTGCTAACTCTTATAGTTGGTTAGATAATTCTTGCATTTCTGAAGGAGCTAATCTGTAAGGTGCTCAGGCTACTGGTTCCGCTCCTAGAATTAAATCTATTTGAAATTATACTTGGCGAACTGGAGGAAGGCCAGGTAGATCTTCAAGAAAAACTTCCATAAATTCTCTAACTACTGGTATATCTTCTAGTCGTTTTTCGTCTGATTTCTTCTCCATTACTTGGGCTACGAAAACTTGATATCCCCTGGTTATATATATATATATATATATATATATATATATATATATATCTCTTAGTTTTAATACAGGACATGAGGTTTAGTCGGGGTTTACTTCGATCACTGGATGTGCTTAATTACACATACCATTTACCTAGGAAAACGTGCTTAAAAGACTAAAAACATATCAAAAATACATTGTATTTGTGTGTTTTGCATTTATGTTGTGCAGGTAACGGATATCTAAGAAAAGGATAAAAAAACGAAGCTAAAACAGACAAAACTAAGCACAGAATGGAAAAGAGTGAAAAAAAAAAGTTAAAGTCAATGTCAACAAGTCAAAGCCGAGGCCGATACCGAAGAAATACTTAATGGGGCCACCCGCACCCATCTAATGGGCCGGGTCAGCCCATTAAGCATTTATGTACAATACTTTTAAGACTTAAGTCTTATAAATCCCTAAATCCCTTTAAACATAACTAGACCCAAAACAATAAGCCCAATCTACAAACCCTTAACCTCGTTAACCCATAACACCCTACAATACCTTACATTGTTAGTCCTCAAGGACTAACATTGTTAGTCCAAAAGGACTAACGATGCAACGACTTAACAAAAATAGAGCCTAACTCCCGTTAAAAATGAAACGTACAGTACCAAATCCACTTTCCTGCCAATGATACTATTTATCATCCCTGTTGTTTTCCTTCAACTCTTCACCCCAAAACGCCACTTTCCCCCTCAACCCCACTTCATAAAACTATCAATCCACCTTGGCAATCCCTCGAATTCTTATTGGGTCAAAGGAAGAAAACAAAAATTGAAGGGCTCAGATTGATGAACTTGGAGAGCACATAATTTGGATGGCTAAAATGATTTTTTACAACTCACTCTCACAAGAAACACACTCTCTGAAGAACTCACAAAAGAAGCACACAAAGAGAGAGCCAAGACCTTAGTGTTTTATCTATATATAGGATCACTTGTAAGCCTTTGGGTAGTTAGTTTTTTAGTTTTTAGTTTTTCAGCTTATACTTAAAGTTTTTTTAGCTTATTGTATTGTTTTATTAAAGTTAATTTAAGTTATTAAGTTAAAATTTTGTTTTAAGTTAATGTCATAAGCTCACAAAAGCTCTTTTTACTTATTACTTAAGCTATTTAACTTAAGCTATATAGACTTTTCCATAGTTTATATAGCCTAAGTCCATTTTACCAAAAGTCACTCAAAAAGCTATTTGGAAGATAAGCCAAACAGGGAAGGGATTATTGCTTTTTACTAGATTGTCTTTAACAAGCTAGAGCTTGTAGATCAGCTTATTATAAGCTCCTTTTGCCCTGTTTAGAGCAAGGGCTTTTGTAAGTTCAACTTTTCAATTTTTAGCTCTTTTACTGTTTAGCTTATTAGACTGCTTATCTCTGCTTATTTACTGCTTATTATTGCCTATTTATGCTTATTATTAGTGTTTGATTCTTATTTATGCTATTTTGTAGTTTAAATCTTATTTGTTCAAGCCTTCCTTTAAAATTGTAATATTTAGGTTTTACACTGCTTATTTGCCTATTTTCTCATTAAGTGCTTATCTGTGGTTGTCATTTGCTTATTATTGGTGAATATCAACTGTTTGTTATCTGTTTTTAAGATTCTTTGCTTAAATCTTTTAAAATTAGTCTAAAAATAGAATTTGTGTACTTAAAGGGGTGTTTGGGCCAATAGGTAAAATGGGTCAAAAAATGGTCTTAAAACTATTTGGGTCACTAAGCCAACTTTGACAAGCCTTTTTAAGTTTTTATAAGCTGTTTTCAAAAGTTTTTAAAGTCTAAAAACAAGTTTTAAGGTATTTCATATAAGTCCTTTAAAACTGTGGTTTTGAAAGCTTTTCAAACTGTTTCTATTGGATTTGTGTTCAAAAAGTTGTTGTGAGTTTTGTTTATGTTTCATTTCAGTGTCAAAATGCAGCAGATAATTGTTGGTTAGATCTTCTTTTGTAACTTATGTTTTAGTGCAAAATCTGCCAAGTTTCATAGCTTTCTTTTTCAAAGTTCAAAGTCCTTTTTCATGTTCAAATTTTAGTTAAAATTGTTTTTAGGTTCTGAAATTGAGAATATAAGCTCTCTAGACATAAATCTCAATCTGTTTTAACTTATTTTGCACTTTTAACTTATTTTAGATAGCTTAATTAGGTCTTCAATATAGCTAGTTGTCCTTTTATAAAAAAACCAAAAAGAGTGCACTTAGTGCAAACAGCTTTTTCACAAGCCCTTTTAGTAGCTTATTTGAATTTCAAAATCCTTTTTCTTTGCTGATTTAGAAAGCTTTTTGGACAAGCTTTTCAGTGGTATAGCCCATTAAGCCATAAGGATCCATCTAATTGCTTAAAAATAAGCTCAAAAGTGCCTCAATAGGTTGTTTGTTAACAGTTTTAAGCCAAAAACTTATTTGCTTATTTAAGCTTTTGGCTTGTTAGGATTGCTTAATTCGTGTTTCTATATGCTTATTAGGTGTAGCTTATTAATTCTTGATAGCTTATTTGCTTTTTCTAGTTGCTTAATGAGTCCAAAAAAAGCCAAACAGTTTAGCTTTTGTTGACATAGTGTAATTAAGCCTTCTGTCACTCTTTTCAGCTTATTTCTGAGCTTATTTTTAGGTTTTAAAATTTTTGTCTTCATTAAAGTTGTGTGTTTACAGCTTATTTATAAGCTGTGTAAAAAATTTTAGAAAAAAAAGCAAAAAGGGAAGGTGGAAGTCCAAGGTGAGCAAGGCTCGAACCTTGGACCTCAACACCCTCAACCTCTTACACACACACTGCACTACACACTCGCCCTTGGGTCTTTTTCAGTTTTCCTTTGCAAGATTTATTATTTAACCTCTTTTTCCCTGTTTTAGCTATAAGCCACTTTTGGCTTATTTACAGCTTATTTCGATAAGCTGTTTTACCCTTTTTATTTTTCTTAGGATTTTAACTGTTTAATGCACTTTCCCTGAATTTTTTAGATTTTTCCAATTTAGTTTAGTATTTTTAATTAATTTTCTAGATTAAATCAGTTTTTAATTCATAATAAAAAATATAAAAGTCAAAAAAATATAATTCTTTTTTTAAAAATTTTCTTTTATCATTTAGGACTTAGGAAAATTAATTTTGCATTCGTAGGGTTAAAATTTTAGATTTTAGGTTTTTAAAGAACAGGATTTACATCCCGTTATCGTTTTTAGGTTTTTAGCTTAAATTGCTTTCGTTTCAGGGTTTCTTTTATTTGTTTTTGCATTTTAGATTGTAGAAATAGAAACCAAACCAAAAAATCATTGAATCATTCAAAAAACGCGATCACGAATTAAATCACGATTTTCAATTCACGCCTCGACGGGAAACGACCCGGGAAGGTTTTTTTAGGGATTTTGCTTTGGTTAAAAGTGATTATCCTTTCTAAAAAGCCTTACGGAATACTTATCTCTCTATTATTGATCTTATCCTTATTATATATTTATATTATATTATATTTATCTATATTAAGTGAGAGGACCAATCACCTCGAATGATTAAAGTTTCACCGTCTATTGGGATGTCCACGACTTTCTCGTCACAGATAATTCTAGCATGATACTTGGATAACCAATCCATACCAATGACGACGTCGAAACTACCGAGTTAACAAAACAAATCGTGTTGTTAATCATTATAATCGACTCACCTTTGAATTACAAACTATAAGGAGGGCATAAGGCGGGCTTGATCCAAGGAACATCGCCCAAAAAGGAAGAACGCTTTTAAATCGCTTCGGCGTGCTAATTTCCTACTGCCTTTGAGTGCGATATTTAAAGAGGTATCGTTGACTTTAACATCCGTTACCAAAAAATATTGATGTTGTTCTGTATTTAGTGCATGCGCACTCGCTCTTCTTTGAATCTAGTTGGTGAATCCTCTCCTAATCCAACTACTTTAAATCCGAAACGTCGTAACCGTAGACGTTCAAAACAAAGAGTCGAACCTTTTTCTCTTGAAGAATCTCCCGTAGATACGATGGCCGATCAACGTACTATGGCGGAATTTCTCGGTGCACCCACCGCGGGTTATGCAGAGGCAATCGTGGATCCACAATTCTTGTTGAGCATTTTCGAAGCTCAATTATAGCCTCATTAATATGATGACTTCGGACCAATTCTTCGGACTTAAGAAAGACAATCCTCATGATCACATTCGTTGGTTTAACAAAATAACTTCCACAATAAAATACAAGGATGTGCCTAATTCAGCGATTAAGCTTATGCTTTTTCCATTCTCTCTTGCGGGGGCAGCCCGTCGTTGGCTCGAAAAAGAACCCCCTCGTTCTATTCTCACTTGGGAAGATCTTGTTTCCAAATTCATCAATGAATTCTTTCCTCCCTCAAGAACGACAAATCTCCGAAATGAAATTTCCAACTTTGAACAACGTTTTGGTGAATCGTTTCATGAGGCATGGGACCGTTACAAAGATCTCCTTCGTGCATGCCCTCATCATGGTTTTACCGAATTGCACCAACTTGATACCTTCTACAATGCCTTAAACCTGGCCGACCAAGATTCTTTGAATTCTGCCGCCGGTGGAAATCTTTTGAAAAGACATACTCAAGATGTGTTAACGATTATCAAAAGCAAATCCAAGGTCCGCAATTCACGAAACAAATCGATTGTTTCTCAAGTGAAATCAAGTGAAGTTAATTCTTCTTCTTCCTCTGAGATAGCCAAACTTACTCATGCAGTAAATTAGCAAACAAGTGTTGTAACTACCGCCATGACCGCTATTCTCAAACAATTCCAAGCAACCCCACCTCCAGATTCCGTAAAAGCCGTTGAGGAAATTTATGTTACTTGTGGTGGTGCTCATCCTTATTATCAGTGTCTCGCCGCCGATGGCAACACTTTTCGGGATACTATTCAAGGATACGTTTCAGCAGCCACAGTTACCTACAATTAGGGTAATTTCGGTTATCGTCCTCCGAGTGTGGCTAATCAAATTCGACTACCGGGTTTTGCTCAACCAAATGTGCAAAATAATCAAAATCGGTTTAGCCAACCTCAAGGATATAATCGAGGAAACAATTTCAATCAAGATACATCTTATCAAGCTCCAATTCAACAAAATCAAGTTGTACCTTTAAGTGAGTTGGAGAAAATTAAGAAGATAAATGAGGTTAATATAAAAGCCATACAAGCTCAAATTAACAATGTGAAAAATGAGTTAAGAAATGAAATGCAAACTTCGACTCAAGCTTTAATGTCTAACCAAACCAATGAGCTTAAGAACATGATGGCTAGCTTTTTCCAAATGAACACCGCTTCTACCTCGGGTTCGGGATCTCTCCCTAGCAACACCGTTGCTAACCCGAGAGGTGAATTGAAAGCCATCACCACCCGAAGTGGTCTTGTTCTTGATGGACCTTCTGTTCTTATGCCTCTTCCATTCATTAATCCGGAGGAGGATGAACGTGCAGAGGAGACTTTAGCGGACCCGGAACTCGCTGAGTATACCATTAAGGTCCCACCTCCTCTTGTCCAAAAAGCTAAACCTACTTCTCTAAAGAATTATGTGGTGCACAAAAAGGATCCTCTTCACCCCAATATCCCTTATCCTTCAAGAATGCACCAAGAAAAACAACAAGAGAAAGATGAAGTCCAAATTAACAAATTTTGGTAAATGCTCAAACAACTTCACATCAATATCTCTCTTGCCGATGCTTTGATTCTAATCTTGAAATACCAAAAGATGCTTAAGAGTCTCCTTTCCAATAAAGAGAAACTTTTAGAGCTGACAAATACACCCCTCAATGAAAATTGCTCAGCGGTTATCCTTAAGAAGTTACCCGAGAAACTAGGATACCCTGGGAAATTTCTCATTCCGTGTGGTTTTAGTGAGCTCAAGTGCAAAGCCTTAGCCGATCTAGGTGCTAGCATCAACTTGATGCCACTCTCGGTTTGGAAAAAGTTAGGTTTGCCCGAGCTTATTTCCACCCGTATGACCCTTAAACTAGCTAACCGGGCAATTTGTACACCGGCTGGAATTGCAAGAGATGTCTTTGTTCATGTTGGAAAGTTCACATTCCCCGCTGATTTTGTCATCATTGATTATGAAAGCGATCCTCGAGTCCCCCTCATCTTGGGAAGACCTTTCTTACGGACCGCTCGTGCTTTGATTGACGTTCACGGAGAAGAAATGATGCTTCGTGACGGTGATGAAAGATTAATCTTGAATATGAGACATGATACTTCAAGCTACTCTAACATGATTAAAAAGAATCAATCAACATGATTGACATTTATAATGTCTCTCATGATGATTATCTTAAGGACTTGTTTGCAAATGAAAAGATAACAAATCATCTGAGTGGCAATCCCACTCCGATTTCAGAACCCTTGACCAGGTCTTCTTCCCCCACACTTACTTCCTTCGAAGAAAGTGATTTAATTTGGGAAGAATTTGAAGCTTATCTCATAAGTGATTCATTTCCATCGGGGAGTGATGATACCAACTTTGACCTGGAGGGAGATCTTCGTTTAATTGAGGAATTATTAAAGAATGATCTTTCATCTCCTCTCCCTCTTTCTCATAATCCATTAAGTGACAGTACCACTTCTTCTTCTCCTGACCATTTGCTCGATGAGTTCGCCGATGAACTAGCTCTTATCACATTTCCTCTGGGAAATTATGATCTTCCTTTTGATATCGAACCCGATCTTAGAGAAATAGAATATTTTCTTAACCATGATCCTACCAAGGAAATGGATTCTATTATCGAGGATTCGGTTAATGAGGGTAATCTTGCAGACGATCTTGTTGATACCATTCTCGAGATGTTCACCGATGAACATACTCTTGATTATTCATCTCCACCATTATATGATGATGTCGATGATGATCTTGTTGAACTTGAGTCCGATAATGATGATGTTTATGATGATCCATTTGACTCCAAGGAAGATAAAATCAAAGAGTCTAAACTCTTGATTGATGAACTTGATCCCCCTAGATCAAGTGATTTCCTTCCTTCCCCCAAGTGTGACTCGGTTCTCTATGAGGATTTTTCTGAGGTTAATGCTTTGCCTTCAACCAATAACGAGGACAAAGTATTTAATCCGGGTATACTCATTCATGAGAACCTTTTTGAAGTCACTATTCAAGTAACACCGGATAAGAATGAAAAGAAGATATCCATATCTAATGCTTCTTTAATTCTTGAGGACTTTAATCCTCGTCTTTATAAACTTCCTTTCCACAAAGAAGTTCCCGGGTCCGAAACTCTACTCTCGTTTTCATCCAAAAATGAGGAAAAAGTTTTCAACCCCGGGATTCTTACTTCTAAAGGAGTTCATACTTCTCTTCTCC
>BQNB010208159.1:0-10427 GCA_026074375.1 Tanacetum coccineum
AGGTTTAACTTTTCATATAAAGAAGGCGTTGGGTTAGCTAGACCCATCAGAGTTTTATTCATGCCCTAAAAACAAAAAAGGGGGAAATACATGGATTACTTTATTACGAGTCCTAATTGTAGTGTGAATTCATCCATGCATGAGCCGTGGCACAGAGGTAACATTTTTTGAGATTGGCGATGTTCTACGTCCTTGGGAGGATTGTCCCGTCTGTAGATCTTAGCTTGTATGCGCCATCTCCTAGTGCTTCCGTTACCTCATAAGGTCCTTCCTACTTCGAACCAAGCTTCCCTCCATCTATGGCATAACTAGCGTCATTACTACGATAGAGAAAGTCTCCTGGCCTAAAAGTAACACCTCTGACCCTAGCATTGTAGTACTTTGTCATATTCAACTTGGCCTTAGCCTCATGGATTGCCGCGCGTTCACGCCTTTCTTTAAGTAGATCCTGATTTAGCCGTAGCTTTTCATCATTGTGCATAGCGTCTCCTACCGCGGTGCGGTATGTTGGCATTCTGATTTCTACAGGTATGACGGCCTCTGTCCCATAGGTCAGGGAAAACGGAGTGTCGTTGTTGCTTGACTTGATCATCGTACGATGGGCCCAAAGGACATCGGGAAGTTCTTCCAGTCAATTCTTATTTCCTTCGCCCAGGCAGGCCTTGATCCCTTCACCTAAGCTTCTATTTTCCCTCTCCATGAGTCCATTAGACTGCCGATTTTTTACTAAGGCAAAGCGTTGTACGATATTTAACTTTTCACACCAATCTTTGAATGGGTCACCATTGAACTGTTTGTTGTTGTCCTAGATTATCTCTCTAGGGAGTCCAAAACAGCATACTATGTTATCCTATACAAACTTCTTCACTTGACTGCCGCTAATTGTTTCCACAGCCTTTGCCTCTATCCACTTTGTTAAATAATCCATAGCGACTATCAAGAATTTGACCTTCCCTGGAACTTCCGGGAAAGGACCAGCGATGTCAATCCCTCATTTGTAGAATGGCTACAGGGCCATGATAGGTGTCAGCGGCTGCTGAGGATGTCTTGGCACTGGGCAGTTTATCTGGCAACCTTTACACTTGCGTATCATATCTCGTGCGTCCCGATGCATGGTTGGCCAGCAATACCCAGACCGCATGGCCTTGGCTACCATGGACTGTAGCCCCGCATGCATATCGTACGATCCCTCATGAATCTCCTGGATTACGTAATCCACTTGAAGTGGTCTGACGCACCTTAGCCATGGCTTCAAGAACGAGCGCCTATAAAGAATCCCTTCTAACAATTCATATTGTCTAGCCTTAATGCAGAGTTTTCTTGCCTCCTTTCGATCGTCTAGAAGAGTCTCATCTCTAAAATATTCTATTATCAGCGTCATCCATGTTGGTCCTTCTTCCTCTACCACTGCCGCCACTTCTTTTTCTTGTATGGATTTTTCTTTAAGTATTTCGACCAGGACTTATTTTGATAAGTGCGCAAAGCTGGTTGACGCAATTTTGCTCAAGGCATCTGCTTTCTTGTTTTTACTTCTTGGGACCTGGCTTATGGAAAGACTATTGAAGCCGTTGACCAAGCTTTTGGTTTTCTCAAGCTATTTGATCATATTTTCTTCCTTGGCAATATACGTCCCGAGAACTTGGTTTGCCACCAGTTTAGAGTCAACGCTTACCTATACATTGCGTACTCCTATTCGCACCATGATATGTAGCCCCGCTATCAGTGCTTCATACTCTACCTCATTGTTGGAAGCAGCGAATTGAAACCTTAGCGCATAGGTAAACTCTGTTCCTTCTGGGCTTGTTAGTATCAGCCCAGCGCCTGATCCATCAACACATGATGATCCGTTTGTAAATAGTGTCTACGGATCTTGTGGAGTTTCAATCATCGATTCCTCTGGTGGAGCGTCGTCTGGCTTCTCAACGAGGAAGTCTGCTAAGATTTGGCCCTTCACAGATGTCCGCGGCCAGTATGTGATATTGTGCTCCCCTAGCATGATGCTCCATTTTTGTAATCACCCTGCTACATCGGGACGTGATATCACTTGCTTGATGGGTTGGTCAGTGATGACTATAATGGGATGCGCCTAGAAGTATCTGCGTAACCTTTTAGCGGCGTAGACTAGCGCCAGGACTAGCTTTTCCATTAGGGTATAGTTTAGCTCGAGAGCTTGCAGCGCTCAGCTCACGAAATAGACTGGTGTCTGGATTGTGTCCCTTTCAGTCATTAAAACCGTACTAATCGCTCCGTAAGAGGCGGATAAGTACATAATCAGCTCTTCATTAGGTGTTGGCGCTACCAGCATCGGTAGTTTCACTAAGTGTTGTTTCAGCTGTTTAAAAGCCTGTTCTACTTCTGGCGTCCAATGGATGTCGCTTTTTATGCACTTCTTCAAGGTTTTGAAGAGTGGCAAAGATTTTTCTGCCGATTTGGAGAGGGATCTATTCAGGCTAGCCAGCTTCCCATTAAGGCTCTGGACCTCTTTGATTGTCCGTGGGGATGGGAGCTGCAACACGGCTTCCGTCTTGTCTAGGCACGGTTTTATCCCTTCCGGACTGATCATGTATCCTAGAAACATTCCTTCTGTTGCTCCAAACGTATATTTTTGGGGAGTAAGCTTCATGTTGATCTTTTGTAACCTATGGAACGTTTCTTCTATATCTCGTAGTAGCTCTGTTTCCGTGTGACTCTTGATGACCAAGTCCTCCACGTATATCTCCATGTTCCGACCAATTTGTCTGTCAAAGGCCTTGTCTACCAGTCGCTGGTATGTGGCGCCAGCGTTCTTGAGGCCGAAGGGCATTTTTATGTAGCAATATACCCCGTGACTGGTGTGGAAAGCCATCTTTTCCACATCTTTTTTCTCCATCTGTATTTGATGATAGCCTTTGTATGCATCCAGGAAACACTTGAAAGGGTATCAGCAGAGGGACTCGACCTTCCAATCGATTTCTGGAAGGGGTTAACAATCCTACAAAAAGGCCTTGTTTAAATCTGTCAAATCCACGCACATCCTCCAGCTACCATCATGCTTCTTCACCATGACCGGATTGGATAACCAGTCATGGTAATAGACTTCCCGCAGAATTCCTACCTCTGCCATTTTTTATACCTCTACTTGGATTGCCTTGGCGCGCTTCGGGGCTTGGCCCCTTTTTTCTGTCGGACAGGGGGATATCCTTCTCGGATATTGAGTCGATGCTCAGTAATCGATTGTGGTACTCTCGTCATGTCGGACGTCTGCCATGCAAATATATGTAAGTTTCCCTTCAAGAGTGTGCATAATTTCGTTCGTACTTTTGTCGATACCATTCCTCCAATAGTAATCTCTTGATCTGGAAAGTCATGATGTATGGCCACTTTAAAATTTTCGTAACGTACTTCAGCCTTTTTTCAGAGTCTTTAGGTGTTGCTGCAATGGTGGTGCACTCAGTTGGCATCAGGATAGTACTACGGATAGTCACTATTCCACCATTCACTGGGAACTTGAGCATTCCGTGAGCCGTGGATGGTACTGCTTGGATTTCTCTTATCCCAGGCCTTCCAATCATACCGTTGTACGGTGACAGTGACCTCATTATCATAAAATTTATCCATGCTTTCGTAGAATGCTCTGCTTCTCCTATAGTTACCAAGAGCCTTAACTGTCCGAGCGGCCATATAGTTTCCCCACTAAAATCGGTTAGCGATGTAGTCGTCGAGACCATTTGGCTCTTGATTTCCGGTTGGAGCCAGTTGAAGCAGTGTTCATAAAGTACCTCCATCGAGGAGCCTCCGTCTACGTACATGCGGTGAACCGCATGTCCACCAATTTTCGCTTCTATAACGAGTGGACCTTTTGTTCCCTTATTAGCAGTCAATGGTGGGAACGTAATCTCTTTGATGTGAGCGAAACTCTGTGTCACCTTTTGTCGCGTCACTCTCTACTACTACTGTATCATATAGATGGTCGCGGCTTTGTCTTTGACTGGAGCGTCCTTTTTTTCAGTCTTTTATTAATCTCTGTCACGAGAGCGATCTATATACTTGGTTCTGGTCCCATGAGAGGAGTAAGTATCATCGTAAGATTCTTCGACGCCATGGAGGCGGTCGCTGATTCGGGGACGGTTCTTACTGAGGGAACGACCTCTACTGTGAGAGGGATCCCTAGAGCTCACCCTACTCGGCTCGAACTTTATTATACTTGACGAGTAGGTATCACTGAGTCACTCATGCACGCTCTTCTTACGGTGGCTCAGGCGGTTAAATACGTTTCTGTCATCGTGCCTTTCCAGACCACGTGTCTTGGATCTCTCATGATGGAACCTTACAGGCGAGTTTCCTGCCCTTGAGTTTAGGGAGTTCTCCCTTTCTCTTTGGATTTTCTTGGAGCTTTCTCCAAAATCCAGTCTGGTTTAGACTTCTTTTCGCTTGTCATGACGCGACCTGTCCATAATGATCGGCAATATGTCTTTGTAGTGTTTTTCACAGAAATCTAGGATGCAGGCCTTCGGCACGGCATCTGCTTCCTTCAGCATCTTTTCTTTGACCGTGGAAATGATGAGGGTAACGTTAGTCATTGTGCTCATTGTTTCTGAGAGTGGCTCCTAGTGTTGGGTCCCACGGATGACGCCAACTTGTTGATACAAAAGTTGGGTTAGGTTGTGTTTGGCCCGAATAAGCGGTTATTCGGGTATGGAGTTCCTCGTTCTTGTACCAAGTGAATTTACTTCAGGATCCCTACACAAGGAATAAAACACCGTTAACCTTATCGTAGGAGCGGATCCCACGATTAGACTCTGGCGTGAGAGTAAGTATATAGCTTTGGGGAGTAATCGAATGTAATTAGGGTTTATGCGATACCTGTATTGATGATAATCGTCTTCCTTTTATAGGCCAAGTAGGCCCTAGGGTTTCCTTATCTTTTGGCCCAAGACTTGTTCGATATCTTCGGTATTTGGCCTTATCTTAACCTATTCAAATAAGCAGAGTGGATCTCTTATCTAGTTAGATTATCTTTTCCTAAAATAGCTTATAAAGATATTGCATGCAGAAGCCACGTGCTGGAAACCTTAGCGCTCTGGCAGCCGCAGCCTAGACGGGTGTCCGCGACCGCGACCCGTTGGCCCAAGTAGTGATAACAATGAGTAAGCCCATAATCGTATGAGTGGGCCGGGTCAGTCCACACTATACGTCATCAGTTACTATTTATAACAGATTTTATAAATATTATAAATGTAATATTTTGATAGTTTGTGATTGAGTTCTAAACTACACCTTAAAATATATATAATAAAATATATATAATAAGTATAATTTAAAAACACAATCAATGAAACCGAGGAGTAGTGTAGAATATCCCCGGGTCGTTTATCCCCAACGAGGCTGTGCTGGAGAATCGATACAGTCGGAAAATTGGAGTTTGAATGAGATTAATGATTTGAGAGAGTAGAAAGCTAAGTTAATCAATAACAAACAAAAACGATAGAGAAAAACCTAAAAATTATGAAATTAAGCTGAAAAACGAGAGCAGGAATCCCGAACAAGGGGTCAAAAACCTAAAATCTTCAAAATTAACCCTACACAAATTTTTTTTACTTCTAAACTACTCTAGGGAACTAATAATGAAGAATGAAAAAGACTAGACTGAAAACGGAGGTCGTTTGACCCAAAAACGAGTCAAGTCAAGTTCCGTACCCGAGACCCGTTCTTTAAAAATCAAAAGTTTGCAAAATTAACCCTACGAAAGTTTTTATATTTTTCTTACGTAAAATATGACTAAAGAAAATTTTCTAAATAAGAAAAATATTTTTTTGATAATTTTTGTATTTTTTAAAATTACTTTATCCTAAATCCTACCTAAGAAAAATAAGAAGCCCAAAATTCGGCTTATAAATAAGCCAAAAATAAGCTCAAACGAGCTTATAAGCTAATGGGGCAAAACTCCCTTATATATCCAAGTGCCCAAGCGTCTAACAGAAAAGACCCAAGGGCACAGCGGTAAGAGGTTTGGTTATAAAAGGGGTGTATTGAGGGTGAGACCCGGGTTCGAGTCTTGCTCACCCAGGTTTCCCCTTATCTCCCCTTTTTTTTTAGAAAAACTTTTTACACAACTTTGTTAAGCACATGAAGCTTAACATTTTTCATAACTAGGACTTTTTGAGAATGCTTATAAATAAGCTGGAAAAAGGGCTTTTTGTTTGGACAGAAGCTTAAATTGAGCTAAGGCTTAAATGGCTTTTTCTTGGTCATGTTTTGGACAATTAAGCAAACAAAATGGGAAATGAGCAAACACCACTTAACACACAGACATTATGAAGTACTAAGAACCAGAAATAAGCAATTGGAATAAGCCCAATAAGCCAGAAGTTGGCTTATTCACTCAACAGTACTAACTTAAGAGTTAGTACTGCTAGGTTGTAGCTTTGGACTTTAAACCCTCAATAAGCAAAGGAAAAGGACAAATAAGCTAGCTCAGGCAACAAACCACTTAATAAGCAACTAAGAACTCAAAGACATCAATTGAAAAGCACAAAATAAGCTAGAACAATGATAAGCTATATCATATACTATGCTAAATAAAAACAGTCAAGTCCCTACTTTGAACTTAAAAATAAGCTACCTAGAGGATGACTTAAGGTCTGAAAAGCTAGGGCTTAATAAAGGGGCTTATTGGCTTTCTAGAAAAGCCAAAAGCTTGGGCTGAGGCCCCCTAATAAGCTAGAACAATGGGCTTAAAAATGGTGTCTAGCACCAGGGCAAATAAGCTAAAACAAGAGGGCTTAACTTGACAGCTCAAAATAAGCTGTCAAATAAGCTCTAAATGAAAAATAAATGGTAAACAGATAAAAAGTGGCTACTTTAAGCTTAAAAATAAGCTATCAAAAGGGCCTCTTAAGGTCTGAAACTAAGGAAGCTTATCTAAGAGCTTATTGGCTCTTAAGATAAGCCAAAAGCTAAGGCTAAGGTTTACTAAAAAGCTATATAAGATGGCTTAAAAATAACCCCTTAGCACCAGGGGAAAATGAACTAAACAAAGGAGCTTATATTGACAGCTTAAAATAAGCTGTCAAATAAGCTTAAAATAAAAAGCTAAGGATAACCCTAAAAGTCTTACATGACTTTCTAACAAATATCTCACAAATATCTTTTAAATATCTTCTCATCGGTACTAACTATTTTACTACTAACGGTACTAACTAACTAACAGTACTAACACTTTGTACTGTCGGTACTAAGTATAACTGTCGGTACTAACTATTGTACTGTCGGTACTAAGTTAAGAAAACATTAATCCTAACAAACTCCAAGTGAGCTTATGCACAAATTTTTAAAAGCTAAAAATAAGTTTAGATGACTGAGAAATGAAAATGAAAAAGGGGACAATTTTAGACTCAAAGACACTTAACTAAATTTAATGGCAGTCTTTTAACAAATCACAATCAAGCAAAAGACTTATGACTAGAACATTTGACACTTGAAAGTGAACCAATAACAAGGCTTAGAAGAAAGTTTTGAAAGCTCAAGCTAACAAGCAAATGTAAACTGATTTTTAGCCACATTTTCAAAGATCACTTAAGAAAAACTTGAAAACAGCTTATAAGACTTAAAACTATCAAAAAATAGATCAAATACTACTTAGAAATGCTTGTTAAAAATGGCCAAGTGACCCAATTGGGTTTTAACCCATTTTGACCCACTTTAGACCCTTTACCCAAACACCCCTTTAAGACAGATTTTGGCATTTCTTAAACTAAAACACATTAAGGTGTTAGTTAAATAGGAACTAGTGAACAACACAAGGACATACTAAGCACAATTGATACAAAACTAAGCACACTCAAGAAGTAAATAAGCTGGAACCAATTAAGTATTTTTTAAATAGAAAATGACAGATTTGTATAAAGAAGCTTAAATTAAAATTTTATATATCTTAAAAGGATTACAAGAGCTTAATATCTAAAAACAGAACATAAAAAATAAAAAAACATTAAACCTAAAACTACACTCTCCTCTCATTTCTGTCTTCTTCTTCTTATAGCTGTTGGGTTTGTGTTTGTTGTGCTAACTTGCTGAGAGGAACCAAAGACTTCATCCTGACCATTTAATTTCCTTGAAGCCCAAACAAGTTGATCATACCCATTGATTTGTGATACCCAATAAGAAAGCTTAGGATTGCCACAGTGGTTTTTGGGGTTTTGTGAGGGTGAGGGTGATGTTTTTGGAGTGGGATGATGTGGGGTAAGGGTGTTGTCGTGGTGTTGTAGGTGCACATGGGTGGGGTTATGGTTATGGCGGGAAATGGTTGTGGAAGATAAACAGTGTTTATCTTTCTTTAAAAGTGACAGGGTAAATGTTTGAGGTTTGGGCTATAGTGGTCTCTCAAAGATATATGCTACTTTGCAACAATCGTCCTTGTAATTTACAATTTTGGTCCCTGGAGTTTATGGGTTATCACACCGTTAGTCCTTTTTGGACTAACAATGTTAGTCCTTTAGGGACTAACGGTGTAGTAATAGTGGTGTTAAGGCTACACCCGTTAAGTGATTTTTTAAGAAAAAAAAGGTTGGGCCGGGTAATTGTAAAATGGGTTTTGGGCTTAGTTATGGGCCGGGTATATAAAAAGGAATTTGGGCTTTTAAGGTTTTATTAATATAAAGTGGGCTGATCCGGGTCCACTAGGTGGGTACGGGTGGGCCCACTTTTAACAATTAGGTTTTCGGGTTCGGTTTTTGATTCTCTTTCCAATGCCATATCCCGGGGTTGACTTTGACTTCGTCTTTACTTTATTAATTGCACAAATGTCATCGAGTCGATCCAGAAATGTCCGTTTTAGCTCCGTTTTCAATCCTTTTGAACCCTTGACCTCAGTTTTTCGCGCTCTTTCTAAATCCGAGCTCGGTTTTGTCCGTTTTAGCTTTGTTTTTGTCCTTTAGTGAATATCCGGTACCTGCACAGTATAAACACAAAAACAGGCATATTTATGGCATTTTATGTGCGTTTTTGGTCGTTTAGGGTCGATTTTAAAGGTAAAAGGTATGTGTAATTAAACGCATACCAAAATCCCCCATACTAAGACATTGTCGTGTCCTCACACAATGCTATGAAGTAACCACTTAGAAAACTAAGAATATCGAACCTCCTTGACTAATAACTTAGAAAAGTAGCTAAGTGTTCATCAAGGGAATTTAAGACTCAAAAGTTTTGAAAAGCCCCCGTCTTTACCATTTATATATATACACCTACTCCTACACATCTTTTTGTATTTTTCATTTTTCATTAATCAACTAACTAGAATGTTTTGACTTTCGTTATTTAATAACTTTAAGGGATTATAGAACAAGATGCATTTCGATCCGAGAATGCCCTAAAAAGGATAAATTCATCATTCCCGACCTTTCACTTATTTCAAACCAAGCTTAAAATGAAATCACTGTTAATTATGATTTAAGATGCTATCACTACTCATATTTGCAATTTGTACACTTTTCACTCCCGATAATTATTGTATCTTAGGTGTATGTGCTATTTTGAATTTCAACTTTGGATCAATGTTTTGCAAATTTCTACGCTTCACGTTCCACCCGAGAATAATGAGTTTGAAGGCGAGATCATCCCATGTAGCGACTTTCGTCTCGGCACATCCCAACCTTGGGGTTAAGTGACCAGGCTTTTGACACCCACAGAGACTAGTATCGGGACTCACGGACCTTAGGTTTCGAAAACTCTCAGGTTTTCCGTATGCACATAGCTTATATAATAGCCAAAGTTCAAAAGCATATTTGAATTTAACAAAAAGAGATCTTTTATTCACACTTAATATTAACCATTTATGCAATTTGTAACCCTCGACCTTTTAGAAGGCTGCAACATCGGTTGTGAGCCGGCAAGATGTAACAAACTTTTATCAGTCTCAGATTATTTATTCTTACTATGGGTTTTCTTTAGAAGGCTGTAACATCGGTTGTGAGCCGGCAAGATACAACAAACTTTTATCAACCCACAGTTTATTATATTTTTGCATTTTTCATCATTTTTTTTATTTTTTTATTTTTTATTTTTATTTTTAGAGAAACATAGAAAAACGTCTTTTTAAAAAATTCAAGTATAAATTTGAACTAAGTCTAAAGTTTTTGCTATATACTACATAAAAATTATTGATTTAAGTTTAATTTCCAAAAGTAGCACGTATATTAATCAGGTTAGAATCTTATGGGAGAAAAAGCGACAAATTACACACATGAGCTCTTAAGATTTCCAAATAATCCTTGTTTAGCATCCAGCTCATACTTAACACTATCATTTTTTCATTCTTCGCGAGGTTTAAATTTTTACATTTTTTTTTTGAAATTTTGGTGGTAAAAACAGGATTACGTGAGAAACAACAGCTGCAGGCACAATCAAATCGAAGATCCCCCCATACTAGAATGAAACATTGTCCTCAATGT
>BQNB010208160.1:0-10427 GCA_026074375.1 Tanacetum coccineum
CTGCATTTTTACACATTCGATGAAACTTCTTTTGAAAATATTGTGTTTTGTAAAGAATTTCTATTATTTACATTCGATGGAAATTTTTTCGATAGAAATTCTTATCTAAACTTATGTCATGTTTGAAGACATTGTGTGTTATTGAAACTGTTGGGACCTATTTGCAAACTCAGGTGTTTTTAAATGTATCAAATGTGAACTTTATTTTTAATACATTTCTTTGATGGGCTGTTGTCTATGGCTTGTACTTTGTGCTATAACGTAGCACCTCCGGTTGCCTTTCGTTGCTGTCTGATTTTGGGGGTGTGACAAGCGAGAACGTTAATAATTAATTATCAGTATTTTAGTTATCAAAGTTAGTCCTAAGTTATACCTAAGTTAAACCAAAACTAATGGTAAAAAGGGGTTTTCAGCCTGAGAGACTGGCACGAGTTTAGGTTTACCTAGACTGAGATAGGGTGAATAACACACACAAATTAGATAGTCAAAAGATAAAGAAGCGGTCAAGCCTTATGTAAAGAAAACGTATTAACCATATTTAATCTAATAAAACGCAGGTTTTAGTTTATAAGTGCAATGATTGTCTTATCTCGTTGTCGATATATCATTCCTAGATTTAGGTGGTACTTCTTCCTAAAATCTAAACATGCTAATTCTGTCACAATAAAACACATCCGCATAAAGCACTCATGGTCGATTATAATCAATCTTAGAAAACAATAATGGCGATCTTATTGAATCCTAGCTCATCGAGACTTTATTAACTTACTGCTTAACGACTCTTTATATACTAGTAATTCATGGTCCAGATCTTTACCCAAGGAATCAGAACGTTATTTATTAATCCTAGGTCACCTGCTAGTCCAACTTGTTCACTAAACCAGAGGCAAAAATAGGTCAATATTTGTGAGGGTGAAAGCTATAGATACGAAATATAGTATTTTTAAAAAACCGACATACATAACCAACTAAATTTATTACCACTATCCTCAAAATTCTTTCAAATTTTGTTCAATCTTTGTAATGTTGACTGAAATGTGACTTGTTTGACCAGTTTTCATTTTAAAAGTTACACTAATTGTCCATGTTGTTTGTGTGGACTTCTACCGTTAATCATTGACGTTGTTTTTACTTAAAAAAGTTATAGTAATGGTCTCTTGATTTTTGCTTTGACTTTCACTATTAGTCCCTTGAGTTTTTCACTTAATATATTTATTTTTATTTTTTTTCCTTTCAGAAAAAAAATTGTATTAAAAACATGTATAATTGTATAAAAATTATTAAAAAAATTTATCAATTTTTTTATAAACGTGTATAATTTTGTAAAATTTTTATTAACGTGTATAATTAAAAAAGTTGTATTAAAAACGTGTATAATTGTATAAAAATTATCAAAAATAAGAAATTTATCAAATTTATCCTAGGTCACCTGTTAGTCAAACTTGTTCACTAAACCAGAGGCAAAGACAGGTCCATATTTGTGATCCTATTACTCAAGATATATAAATTGCAATATGGAGAGCTATCTCGGCATCTAGTCCACTTGGTCCATTTCCTAGATACAGTTGAATGATAGGTCGCATACTTAACCATATAAACAAGTATAAATTGATAAACATAAAGCAACACACAACTTATAAGATGCAATCGAGATAAGCATAAAGCAAACGTTGAATTATCATAAACATGGCTAATACCTAAAGGTACTAGCAAATAACCATTGTAATGAATACAAATGTCATAGACGAACGATTAAGGTAAACTAACCATGTTAATGAATGATACCAAAAATCAAACGCATATTTACAGTATAAGAATTTAGAAGGGTTTTCCTATGGATAAAAGGGCGTTGAGAGAACTTCGTAGCTTCTCTTTTCTTCTAAAAACTAAATCTGGTGGTTACTGCCTTTCTCTCAGTCTTCGGTATAAAAATTGCACACTAAATTCATATTTAGGGCTTGGTATTTATAGCCTCTGGAATTTGGTCAATACAACGTATTGGATGTTGTCAATACGGCGTATTGGAGTTTTCTTATAGTGGGGACTACGATAAATATCTTCCATAATCTTTTATAAATCGGCAATGAATACGACGTATGGGTCTTCATGGATACGGCGTATTGGTCTTTATATCTTTGTGAAGTTCAGGCGTAGATACGCCGTATCTTCCATTATGGATACGACGTATTGGTTGTCAGAACAGCAGATTCTTGATTTCTTCGTTTAAGCTCTAAAATGCGCGCCTTTTAGTTAAACTTCACCAATTGCTCCATTTTTACTACAAATAACAAATATTAGCAATTATGTATCAATTCATGGATAAATTAATATAGAACGAGCAATTTAGCTGGGATAAATGATTCAATAAAACATATGTTATTTAATGTCATCAGTTTCTAACTAGACTATTTACTTTTGAGGAATACCAAATATACCCATGTCTGATAGTTCTTTTCTATCTCTTTGGTATCGGACAAACGACCTCTAAATCTCTTTTAAACACTTCAAAAATGCTTTTATCAATTGGATATTTAAGTTGGTTGACCTTGAGTGTAAGAATGATTGAAAGATCATAGCGTGAAGTACAATTGGGGGTTTAACAAGTGCGTGTATTTAAAACTCCAAAATCTCAGAGAAAACACTTTGGGAATCTAGCGCGCTGGCTACGCGCTGACGCATGGGCAACACGTCACTCGCGAAGTGTTTTTACACTTGTGGAGCCTTTACATATAAATACCTACACTTGGCCTCTGTATTCCTCACCTCTTGCAAACATTCTTTCCTCTCTTTTCTCTTCTCCTATCCTCTAAGTCTAATATCAAAGTGTTCTAATCTTCTCCTCTTTTCATTCTATTAAAGAGAACACATCTCCGTAAAAGAGCCACACCAGTACCTAATCCATACTTGTGTGTTGAGTTGAGGGTTTTCTTTCTCATACCTTTCCTATTATTGATCAAGTCTAGATCATTCGGGATCCAGTTGGGGTTTGGTAAGCTTCCAAGCGGAAGTTCCTAGTGGTCCTAGTCGATCTAAGTGATCCAAGAGGTTAAGTCGTATCACGGGTTATTAGGGGTGGATTCCGCAGGCAGAATACCGTAGGGAGTAGCTCTTCTTTATGAGCGTCTATTTTATTGCATATCGGTGGAGCTTGATTGTAATACGGTTTATAGTCCACCTTAAGGATTATAGTAGGATTGTTGAAAGTCGGTGGAGTTAAATTGTAATACGGTTTGTAGTCCACCATAAGGATTATACTAGGAATAGTATCGGTGTCGTGGATTCGCAACTAGACGTACGAAAGGACTAAACCCCCCTTCCCGAACCAGTATATATTGTGGTGTCTCTTCTTTCTTCTTCTCTCTATCTATCTACTTATTTAAATATCTTATTGAAAGTGGTGACTAGTACTCACTCGGCTCTTTCGAGTTTGATGTTGTATTAAACTTCGAAGAAGTCAAGAAAACCATATTCACCCCCTCTACGGTTCTACAAAAAAGATGGAACTGGAACTCAAGGTTGTAGAGCTGGAAATCCGACGAATGGAGCAACGTCAAAAAGACGAAGTGTTATATTTGTCGACTACCGATGAAAAGTTGAAGACGATACTTAGGGTGAGGTAGAACATTACATTTTAATTTACGTTTTTCATTTATCTATGTAGTGTTTACGTTTTTAATTCCGTACGTGTACGCTTTTGATAATTCTGTAACTTTTTATTTTATGAATAATAAAAGTTTTACTTTTTAATAAAAAATTGGATTGACCGGTGAGGTTGGTTTCATTGATGTGTAGGTGAAAAGTAAGAAGGAGTAGGGGTGAAAAAATGAAAAGAGAAATCTCATGTGTCCGGTGATCGAGTGTTTTTTTTTCCGGTGACTGATGTGGGTAGTCTTAGTGCTCTTTAATTGAAAAAATATTTATGCTCAAAGTTTTTAATCGTTTTTCAACCCATAATTTAAATGGCAGAAAGCTTTTTAACTAAATGTTAACGCGTTTCTTACTTAATTTTTTTATATAATAAAAGAATTGCATCATTTTAAAGTTTTCTATGAGATTTGATCTTATTAAAAAAATTAAACTAATCAGAACGCTTGATTTTAGCACGTAGGCAAAATCATACGATATGATTGGTTAAAAAAGTCAAAATTGAATCCAATTTGGTTAAAATTGAAAATTTTGGTGGGGAAAAACACATAATAATATATGTGTCAATTTGTGAAAACAAAAACTTAAAAAATAGGAGGTGATTAATAAAACTTTAGTGGTTGAATTTTAAATAAATAATATGGAGTTAAGTGTAAATTTATAAGTGTTTATCTTTTTTAATAACTTCAAAAAAATAAACAAATAACCCCTTTGACTTTATATTTTAAAAAATTACAAACATATATGTTGTTTTAAAGAATACGACAATATATGCACAAGATTCTTAATATCAAAATGAAAGCACGAATTAATGTGTACATAAATAAATAACGGGACGTGGACTTGGTGAACTTTGCACATATGATAAAATGTTTTCTTTTAAAGAAACTTAAACATGTTGTGGATTATTTTGAAATGAGTTTTTATAAAGTTATTGGGGCCTTGTAACTCTGATCTTTTTAATAATAATTGAGTGTCGTTTACCGTGACTCGTGAGCTTATATTATGAAGTAGCACCCCAATGTTGTATTCTGCTGCGTTGTATATTTGAGGGTGTTACATTAATAGATAGTTATAGACGTCTATGTATTACCCTTAAGAATCATTTGATTCCTGCTATTGTTGAGTAACCGTTCTATGATTTGATCACATAGAATTGGGGTTGTGTTAAATAAAAGAAAACCTTGTGATAACATTGATTTGTTCTTTATTAACTCCGCTGTGCAAATATTTAATCTGTGTTATCATGATCCTAGATGAGAACTAATCATTCTCGAGTTATAAACGATCTAAGGAGTTTTAACAAACTCCACACTACACTCGCCTTAGCACTCCCAAAACACGGGGATCAATCAACAGGCAACTAGAACATCATCATAAAACAATAATTAAACGATGAAATAGAAATCAATGCATTAATAAATTCATAACAAGCTTAACATATGAAATGTTTACCCACTCATAGTAAAGAATACATAAATCCTAATGTTGAAAATCATGGGTAGATTAAACCTAGGACTTAATACAGTTACTTGAATGATAGCTAATACTAATGATTGAATCAAAGTGAATTCTCCCTTAGAAAGTGGTGGATAATTTTTGGAAATTGTCTTTGAGTGGTCCCCTAGTCGTCCCCTAGGGTGGGAGGAGAAAGGATACTCAATTGTGCAGAATTCGGCCTCTATTTATAGGCTTTGAATTGGCTGGATCGACTGAGCTACGACGTAGCCATGACATCACAAAAACTACTGCGTAGTTGAATATGTAGAGCTACGTTGTAGTTTGCTAAATTGTGATTTTTCAGTTGCGATCCACGCTTAGCTCCAATCACGAAAGTTGTATATATCTCATTCCTCTTTCCATGGCCACTTGAATCATCTAAAAAGGAGCTCGTATGAAGAAGTTATGGTCAAAATACTAAAGCAACTTTCTGGAGATATCTCGTGAACATTTCTTCAACTTTCGGCTTCGTTTCTTCACTTGATTCTTTCACGAGCCTCCCAAAATGAACAAATCATAAGTAAATTACTTCATGAGCATTTCATCATTAGAAGCATCCATTTTTCACGTCATTTCGTTCCAATTCCTTGATTAACCTGAATATGTAAATATGAACGGATTAAGTACCAAATTCATATTAAAATATATAAAACAAAGCAATAAACATAGGAATTTGATATATGATGACATCAAATAACGTTACATTTATACCATCATTTATCCCGAATAAGTTACCCACTTTTATATAATTATTGCAAGAATTTGTACTTAATTGCTTAAAAGTGTTATTTGCAGTAATTAAGGAGTGATTTGTGAAGACATGCTAAAAGGCGCATATTTTGGAGCTAAAACGATGATATTTGAAGATTGCTTATTTCTGACCAATACGCCGTATCCAGAAAAGAGATACGGCGTATCAGCGCCAACTCTTCACAAGAAAACGCGCAAGACCAATTCCCAATACGGCGTATCCAACTTCTACCATACGCCGTATCCAGCTGGATAGACATTCAAAGATACAGAGATAATTATATTTTGGGAATGAATATTTGATTGATTATAAACTTAGCGCGCACTCCAAGGAAAATACCCCAATACGCCGTATTGGCCTAGCTCAATACGGCGTATCCAGTCTTTTTCAGACACTATAAATAGAAGACTCAAAAATGAGTTTTCAGTGTGCAAAATCATATTCTCCATACCATACACATAAAAGACGATTTTCTAAAGAAAAGAAGAGCAACCAAAGGTCAAGCATCGATCACGATTCCATAGAAGACACCGTGTAATTCCTATACTCTTGTAATCATTTAATTTTTGGTATCGTTCGGTAAAACGTTTAGTTTACCTTGGTTATTTGATCACGCTTGTATAATTACAATGGTTATGGGCTAATACCCTAATGAAGATTTAATGTTTGGTTTGTTTTAAAATCGATTTCTTAATTTATCGTTGAAAGTTTAATTATGTTTATCACGTAATACTTGTCTACGTGTGTGAATATGCGACTATCATTCAACTCTAGTTACGCCTAACAAGTGAACTAGATACTGTGATGGCTCTTCATATCGTGTTTTATATCATTAGACCAATAGGATCACAAATAATGTTCTGTATTTGTCTTTAAAAAATACCGTCAAACAGTAAGTGGGTAAAGTCCCGATGGGCTAGGGTTTAACAAGATCACCATTGCTTTAATCCCTAGATAGATTATAATTAAACTAAAAGGATGCTTTATGCGGATACGTTAATTGTGACAGGATTCAACGTGTCTAGGTCTTAGGATGATGTCCCGCCTAAGTCTTAAGAATGATATGCCGCTTCGAGATAAGAAATCATTACACTAAATAAACAAACCAACATTTAATTAGATTTAATATGGCTAATACGGTTTTCTATCATTTGGCTTGTACCGCTCTTTTATCTTCTGATTGTTTTCTTGCATGTTTATTGTGTTTAGAATTGATTATTGTCACCATAAAACCTGTGCCAGTCTCTCAGGCTGAAAACCCCCCATTACCATTAGAAACGTATATAGCATAGGTTTAACAAGTAATTAGAATTAACTTAATTAGAGTAATTAAAATACTGATAGAATATAAGGTTAACGACCTCGCTCTTAGTGTTCGACACCCTACTTACCACGAAACTCCACTCGATCGGGTACACTGCCCGTTAAAGTGTTGTTTTAGGATAAGTCGGCTAAATATAAATTTAAAACTTGGTAATCAATAAATTGACCCTACACGACAGCACATCAAGTTTTTGGCGCCGCTGCCGGGGAGTGAAGTTGTTTAATTCTTGTTTGTTAGTATTTTAGTTTAGATTAATTTGCATATTTGTGTGTTTGTTGTGTGTTTAATTTTCTGCATTGTATATTTTTGCATATTGTGTTTGTGTGTTTTTTTGCATTGTTACAGTCTGCTGTAACTTTTTGAGTTGAATACTCAATACGGCGTATTCAACTTCTTGGATACGGCGTATAAATGTTTTTCAAACCAATACAACGTATTCGAATCTAAGCATTAATACGACGTATTCATTTTACTGAATACGGCGTATTAGTCTATTTGACCATTTTTTGTCCTAGCAAATTTATTACAGGTTAAAATGGACGACCCCAATATAACTATGAAAGAGTATATCAGGCTTGAGGAAGAAAAAGCTCGTAGGCGTGGTAAGGTGTATAACTGGGAAACTGCTACGTATGGTAATATCTGGTATGATGAAGACGTTCACGACCTCAAATCCATCGAAACCGAATTCCCAGCTATAGTCTTTAATGACGAATTAACATCTGAAAAAGCACTCTCGTGTGAACCCACGGTAAGTTCTCTTAACAACAATGAAATTGACTTTAGAATATCGTTTGACGAATCTGACGATGAAGATTACACGGTAATTTTTGACAAAAACTCCTTTTCTTATAAAATAATTTCTGTCAATGATTTGAAAACGGATTCAGAAAATGATAATGAAAAAGTCAATATGCCTTCGTTTCCGTCACCTGAGCCTATGGTCAGTTATTTTGATGATTTAGACTTTTTTAAAGATTTTGAGAATGAATTTCCAGCCATTGTTTATAATGATGCTCTAACGTCTAAATCAGATTCCTAAACTGAACCTGTTGAAATTCCTCATCATATCGATGAATTTGATTTGAAAACTGAAACATCATTGTCCGAATGTGATGAAGAGGAACAAAACATTGTGTACTTTAATGATCTATGTGACAACCATGACTTAAGCAGGTTAGTCAAAATATTAGTGTTGACTTATGTATCTGTTGCAATGAGTGGGTTATGTGTTATATGTGTTTATACGTGTTTATGTGTGTTGTGTGGGATATGTAAGATTTGATAATCAATCTATTGAGCGTGACCGTCTCATTGGGATTGGATTTGTGTTGGATTTTATGGAGTTAATTTCGTTCACTTTTAGTGACAAGGAAATAATTTAGGTGATTTAAGCGGTTTCGTGTTAATTGTGTAAGTAATTATTACGTATAGGTATTTTTGTGTTAGTGATTTAAGATAAGAATAGGTTTTGGAAGTTGGATTAATGTGGAAAATATGACCTATGAGAAGGGAATGTTAAATTATAGGGAAAATTGGTCTCCAAGAACAGATACGACGTATTAGGTTAAAACTTATACGGCGTATCCACTGTTTTTAACTGAAGTTGACTAAAGTCACAAATTCGCCAATATGGCGTATTAATCAAACACCAATACTGTGTATCGAGTCAGGGTATAAAAGCCCAACTGATACGCCAGATTGAGTTTCACACGCACACTTTTCACTCTCACACAAAACTTTTTACCGCGAAAAAACCTTGGAGAATCAAATCAATTTTATATGTGTCTATATCTCTCTTGTCATCTTCACAAGGTAAGAAAGCCAAAACTCATCCCTATTTCAGTTTTCAATATTTCCCAAAAAAATATTAGATTAGGGTTAGGGTTTTGGTTTTGTAAATTAGGGGTTATGCCATATAACCATATGCTTAGGTTCCTTTACCCCCTTTAATGATATAACTAGTAGTGTGGTTTGTCGTAATGGGTCAAAATGGGTAGAAAAAGGAAACCCTTTTACGTTTTTAAACTGCAGAGCAATACGGCATATCCACTCAAACAGATACGGCGTATTGACTCAATTTTAGCCAATCTTAAAACCTTAATACGACATATTCAGTAAAATGAATACGGCATATTGATCTGATAAAGATCATGCTGTTTTCCATTCCCATTTTTTTTTTACGCCGCTATTTAGTTTATATATATACGACGTATTGACTAGACATGATGTAAACCACCCAATAGGGCGTCGCAGCGGGATCGGAATAAGGGTCCGGGGCTCGTGTTACTTCAAGATACAATTAGACAAGAAGACTATATAAGAACGACACAAAAAGTCGTTTAAAATGATACATTGGATTTAATTGAAAGACTTAATACAAAAGCATATAGCTTTACTTGTTCATTTTTGAATATTTCAAAAGTTGACAATACATTTCCCAAAATATGATGCACCTAAATCTTTAGGCGTGCAATCCAAAATGTAACCCACAATGGCACTCTTGGTCATCCTGCTTACTGATCTCCTGAAAAACATTGCTTTAAAACGTCAACAATAATGTTGGTGAATTCATAGGTTTGATAAATCATAATATGCAGGACCGCAAGACTTTTCCCGTGATAATGCAACACATGCAGACATCACAAAACTAGATTACATTTACACTAAGCTCATGACACTGAAGCTCGACAGTCTTGTTCGCATAATATTGCTACTCAGCCCGCAATGATGTTTTAACCCGAAACATCTAAAATTCGACATGCTATAACGTTTGTTCCCGGTGATAGCTAGTCACCCGAACGGGGAGGTCGTTTCCCGAATAGATCTATTAAATAACATTCGCGCTCACATAATGTAATTCCCAACTACATCTATGCAATTGACAGTTCATGACATAGGACTTAACTGGGTTATCGCAACTTAGGCAAACATGTAATCAATACTTGCGTCCAATTTATAAAACAAAGCATGTTTCCACCCCATAATTATAAATCATTGAAATCGTAAAAATGTGGGGCTATGAACTCACCTCAAGTGAGTGATCTGATAATTTATATCAAGTGTGGGAATGCTTCACGATTATTCCCGAATGCAACCTAATTCAATATAGGTCGTATAAGTACCGAGTACTGATAAATGCTTAATTGTATATATAAATTACCCGGGATTTTGCCAAATAAAAGCCAAGAAAATGCCAAAAGAATA